>JAGEOH010001166.1:0-20000 GCA_032207245.1 Pardosa pseudoannulata
CTTTCCTGTGTTCTGATAAAATCGCTGATTAATACCTTCGCTTGGTGCACTTGGACTGTCTATGCATCGGGCACTTTTACAAACATTTTCCAATTTCTGTTTTGATAACGGGTACGAAAAATATATCGAAAACTACATAGAGTTCCTAAGGCAGCATTTTTTTCGTTATTTTTCACCTAGGACGCACCGTTTTCGAGATATTTGCAATTTTATATAGTCAATCACTTTCCTGTGTTCTGATAAAATCGCTGGTTAATAAATTCGCTCAGTACTCGTTTAATGTCTAGGCTTAGGGTAATTTTTAAAATCGTTTTCAATTTCTGTTTTGGTAAGGGGTACGAAAAATATATCGAAAACTACATAGAGTTCCTAAGGCAGCATTTTTTTCGTTATTTTTCACCTAGGACGCACCGTTTTCGAGATATTTGCAATTTTATATATTCAATCACTTTCCTGTTTTCTGATAAAATCGCTGGTTAATGCCTGCCCTCGGTGCACGTTGAGTGTCTATGCTTTGGGCACTTTCTAAAACATTTTCCAATTTCTGCTTTGATATGGGGTACGGGAAGTAGATCGAAAACTACATAGAGTTCCTAAGACAGCAATTTTTTTCGTTATTTTTCACCTAGGACGCGCCGTTTTCGAGATATTTGCAATTTTATATATTCAATCACTTTCCTGTTTTCTGATAAAATCGCTGGTAATACCTGCGCTCGGTGCACGTTGAATGCCCATGCTTCGGGCACTTTTTAAAACTTTTTCCAATTTCTGCTTTGATAAGGGATTACAAGAAATAGATCGAAAACTACATAGAGTTATTAAGGCAGCATTTCTTTTGTTATTTTTCACCTAGGACGCACCGTTTTCAAGATATTTTCAATTTTATATATTCAATCACTTTAATGTTTTCTCATAAAATCGCTGGTGAACGTGGAGCGTCTATGCTTTGGGGTCTTTTTAAAATCTTTCCGAATGCCTGTTTTGATAAGGGGTACGGAAAATAGATCGAAAACTACATAGAGTTCCTAAGGCAGCATTTTTTTCGTTATTTTTCACCTAGGACGCACCGTTTTCGAGATATTTGCAATTTTATATAGTCAATCACTTTCCTGTGTTCTGATAACATTGCTGGTTAATACCTGTGCTCGGTGCACGTTGAGTGTCTATGCTTCGGGCACTTTTTAAAAACTTCTCCAATTTCTGCTTTGATATGGAGTACGGGAAGTAGATCAAAAACTACATAGAGTTCCTAAGACAGCATTTTTTTCGTTATTTTTAACCTAGGACGCACCGTTTTCAAGATATTTTCAATTTTATATATTCAATCACTTTCCTGTGTTCTGATAAAATCGGTGGTTTATACCTTCGCTTGGTGCACTTGGACTGTCTATGCATCGGGCACTTTTACAAACCTTTTCCAATTTCTGTTTTGGTAAGGGGTTCGGAAAATAGATCGAAAACTACATAGAGTTCCTAAGGCAGCATTTTTTTCGTTATTTTTCACCTAGGACGCACCGTTTTCGAGATATTTGCAATTTTATATATTCAATCACTTTCCTGTGTTCTCATATAATCGCTGGTTAATAAATTTGCTCAGTACACGTTTAATGTCTACGCTTAGGGTAATTTTTAAAATCTTTTTCATTTTCTGTTTTGATAAGGGGTACGAAAAATATATCGAAAACTACATAGAGTTCCTAAGGCAGCATTTTTTTCGTTATTTTTCACCTAGGACGCACCGTTTTCGAGATATTTGCAATTTTATATATTCAATCACTTTCCTGTTTTCTGATAAAATCGCTGGTTAATGCCTGCCCTCGGTGCACGTTGAGTGTCTATGCTTTGGGCACTTTCTAAAACATTTTCCAATTTCTGCTTTGATATGGGGTACGGGAAGTAGATCGAAAACTACATAGAGTTCCTAAGACAGCATTTTTTTCGTTATTTGTAACCTAGGACGCACCGTTTTCAAGATATTTTCAATTTTATATATTCAATCACTTTAATGTTTTCTCATAAAATCGCTGGTGCACGTAGAGCGTCTATGCTTTGGGGTCTTTTTAAAATCTTTCCGAATGCCTGTTTTGATAAGGGGTACGGAAAATAGATCGAGAACTACATAGAGTTCCTAAGGCAGCATTTTTTTCGTTATTTTTCACCTAGGACGCACCGTTTTCGAGATATTTGCAATTTTATATAGTCAATCACTTTCCTGTGTTCTGATAAAATCGCTGGTTAATACCTGCGCTCGGTGCACGTTGAGTGTCTATGCTTCGGGCACTTTTTAAAAACTTCTCCAATTTCTGCTTTGATATGGGGTACGGGAAGTAGATCGAAAACTACATAGAGTTCCTAAGACAGCATTTTTTTCGTTATTTTTCACCTAGGACGCACCGTTTTCAAGATATTTTCAATTTTATATATTCAATCACTTTCCTGTGTTCTGATAAAATCGCTGGTTAATACCTTCGCTTGGTGCACTTGGACTGTCTATGCATCGGGCACTTTTACAAAACTTTTCCAATTTCTGTTTTGATAACGGGTACGAAAAATATATCGAAAACTACATAGAGTTCCTAAGGCAGCATTTTTTTCGTTATTTTTCACCTAGGACGCACCGTTTTCGAAATATTTGCAATTTTATATATTTAAATACTTTCCTGTGTTCTCATATAATCGCTGGTTAATAAATTCGCTCAGTACACGTTTAATGTCTACGCTTAGGGTAATTTTTAAAATCTTTTTCATTTTCTGTTTTGATAAGGGGTACGAAAAATATATCGAAAACTACATAGAGTTCCTAAGGCAGCATTTTTTTTCGTTATTTTTCACCTAGGACGCACCGTTTTCGAGATATTTGCAATTTTATATATTCAATCACTTTCCTGTTTTCTGATAAAATCGCTGGTTAATGCCTGCCCTCGGTGCACGTTGAGTGTCTATGCTTTGGGCACTTTCTAAAACATTTTCCAATTTCTGCTTTGATATGGGGTACGGGAAGTAGATCGAAAACTACATAGAGTTCCTAAGACAGCATTTTTTTCGTTATTTGTAACCTAGGACGCACCGTTTTCAAGATATTTTCAATTTTATATATTCAATCACTTTAATGTTTTCTCATAAAATCGCTGGTGAACGTGGAGCGTCTATGCTTTGGGGTCTTTTTAAAATCTTTCCGAATGCCTGTTTTGATAAGGGGTACGGAAAATAGATCGAGAACTACATAGAGTTCCTAAGGCAGCATTTTTTTCGTTATTTTTCACCTAGGACGCACCGTTTTCGAGATATTTTTCAATTTTATATAGTCAATCACTTTCCTGTTTTCTGATAAAATCGCTGGTTAATACCTGCGCTCGGTGCACGTTGAGTGTCTATGCTTCGGGCACTTTTTAAAAACTTCTCCAATTTCTGCTTTGATATGGGGTACGGGAAGTAGATCGAAAACTACATAGAGTTCCTAAGGCAGCATTTTTTTCGTTATTTTTCACCTAGGACGCACCGTTTTCGAGATATTGGCAATTTTATATAGTCAATCACTTTCCTGTGTTCTGATAAAATCGCTGGTTAATACCTTCGCTTGGTGCACTTGGACTGTCTATGCATCGGGCACTTTTACAAAACTTTTCCAATTTCTGTTTTGATAACGGGTACGAAAAATATATCGAAAACTACATAGAGTTCCTAAGGCAGCATTTTTTTCGTTATTTTTCACCTAGGACGCACCGTTTTCGAGATATTTGCAATTTTATATATTCAATCACTTTCCTGTGTTCTCATATAATCGCTGGTTAATAAATTCGCTCAGTACACGTTTAATGTCTACGCTTAGGGTAATTTTTAAAATCTTTTTCATTTTCTGTTTTGATAAGGGGTACGAAAAATATATCGAAAACTACATAGAGTTCCTAAGGCAGCATTTTTTTCGTTATTTTTCACCTAGGACGCACCGTTTTCGAGATATTTGCAATTTTATATATTCAATCACTTTCCTGTTTTCTGATAAAATCGCTGGTTAATGCCTGCCCTCGGTGCACGTTGAGTGTCTATGCTTTGGGCACTTTCTAAAACATTTTCCAATTTCTGCTTTGATATGGGGTACGGGAAGTAGATCGAAAACTACATAGAGTTCCTAAGACAGCATTTTTTTCGTTATTTGTAACCTAGGACGCACCGTTTTCAAGATATTTTCAATTTTATATATTCAATCACTTTAATGTTTTCTCATAAAATCGCTGGTGAACGTGGAGCGTCTATGCTTTGGGGTCTTTTTAAAATCTTTTCGTATACCTGTTTTGGTAATGCGTACGGCAAACACATCGAAAACTACATAGAGTTCCTAAGGCAGCATTTTTTTCGTTATTTTTCACCTAGGACGCACCGTTTTCGAGATATTTGCAATTTTATATAGTCAATCACTTTCCTGTGTTCTGATAAAATCGCTGGTTAATACCTGCGCTCGGTGCACGTTGAGTGTCTATGCTTCGGGCACTTTTTAAAACCTTTTCCAATTTCTGCTTTGATATGGGGTACGGGAAGTAGATCGAAAACTACATAGAGTTCCTAAGACAGCATTTTTTTCGTTATTTTTCACCTAGGACGCGCCGTTTTCGAGATATTTGCAATTTTATATATTCAATCACTTTCCTGTGTTCTGATAAAATCGGTGGTTTATACCTTCGCATGGTGCACTTGGACTGTCTATGCATCGGGCACTTTTACAAACATTTTCAATTTCTGTTTTGATAACGGGTACGAAAAATATATCGAAAACTACATAGAGTTCCTAAGGCAGCATTTTTTTCGTTATTTTTCACCTAGGACAAGCCGTTTTCGAGATATTTGCAATTTTATATATTCAACCACTTTCCAGTACTCTGATAAAATCGCTGGTTTATACCTGCCCTCGGTGCACGTTGAGTGTCTATGCTTTTAGCACTTTCTAAAACATTTTCCAATTTCTGCTTTGATATGGGGTACGGGAAGTAGATCGAAAACTACATAGAGTTCCTAAGACAGCATTTTTTTCGTTATTTTTCACCTAGGACGCACCGTTTTCGAGATATTTGCAATTTTATATAGTCAATCACTTTCCTGTGTTCTGATAAAATCGCTGGTTAATACCTTCGCTTGGTGCACTTGGACTGTCTATGCATCGGGCACTTTTACAAACATTTTCCAATTTCTGTTTTGATAACGGGTACGAAAAATATATCGAAAACTACATAGAGTTCCTAGGGCAGCATTTTTTTCGTTATTTTTCACCTAGGACGCACCGTTTTCGAGATATTTGCAATTTTATATTCAATCACTTTCCTGTGTTCTCATATAATCGCTGGTTAATAAATTCGCTCAGTACACGTTTAATGTCTACGCTTAGGGTAATTTTTAAAATCTTTTTCATTTTCTGTTTTGATAAGGGGTACGAAAAATATATCGAAAACTACATAGAGTTCCTAAGGCAGCATTTTTTTCGTTATTTTTCACCTAGGACGCACCGTTTTCGAGATATTTGCAATTTTATATATTCAATCACTTTCCTGTTTTCTGATAAAATCGCTGGTTAATGCCTGCCCTCGGTGCACGTTGAGTGTCTATGCTTTGGGCACTTTCTAAAACATTTTCCAATTTCTGTTTTGGTAAGGGGTTCGGAAAATATGTCGAAAACTACATAGAGCTCCTTAGGCAGCATTTTTTTCGTTATTTTTCACCTAGGACGCACCGTTTTCAAGATATTTTCAATAAATCGCTGGTGAACGTGGAGCGTCTATGCTTTGGGGTTTTTTTTAAATCTTTCCGAATGCCTGTTTTGATAAGGGGTACGGAAAATAGATCGAGAACTACATAGAGTTCCTAAGGCAGCATTTTTTTCGTTATTTTTCACCTAGGACGCACCGTTTTCGAGATATTTGCAATTTTATATATTCAATCACTTTCCTGTTTTCTGATAAAATCGCTGGTTAATACCTGCGCTCGGTGCACGTTGAGTGTCTATGCTTCGGGCACTTTTTAAAAACTTCTCCAATTTCTGCTTTGATATGGGGTACGGGAAGTAGATCGAAAACTACATAGAGTTCCTAAGACAGCATTTTTTTCGTTATTTTTCACCTAGGACGCACCGTTTTCAAGATATTTTCAATTTTATATATTCAATCACTTTCCTGTGTTCTGATAAAATCGCTGGTTAATACCTTCGCTTGGTGCACTTGGACTGTCTATGCATCGGGCACTTTTACAAACCTTTTCCAATTTCTGTTTTGATAACGGGTACGAAAAATATATCGAAAACTACATAGAGTTCCTAAGGCAGCATTTTTTTCGTTATTTTTCACCTAGGACGCACCGTTTTCGAGATATTTGCAATTTTATATATTCAATCACTTTCCTGTGTTCTCATATAATCGCTGGTTAATAAATTCGCTCAGTACACGTTTAATGTCTACGCTTAGGGTAATTTTTAAAATCTTTTTCATTTTCTGTTTTGATAAGGGGTACGAAAAATATATCGAAAACTACATAGAGTTCCTAAGGCAGCATTTTTTTCGTTATTTTTCACCTAGGACGCACCGTTTTCGAGATATTTGCAATTTTATATATTCAATCACTTTCCTGTTTTCTGATAAAATCGCTGGTTAATGCCTGCCCTCGGTGCACGTTGAGTGTCTATGCTTTGGGCACTTTTTAAAACATTTTCCAATTTCTGCTTTGATATGGGGTACGGGAAGTAGATCGAAAACTACATAGAGTTCCTAAGACAGCATTTTTTTCGTTATTTGTAACCTAGGACGCACCGTTTTCAAGATATTTTCAATTTTATATATTCAATCACTTTAATGTTTTCTCATAAAATCGCTGGTGCACGTGGAGCGTCTATGCTTTGGGGTCTTATTAAAATCTTTCTGAATTCCTGTTTTGATAAGGGGTACGGAAAATAGATCGAGAACTACATAGAGTTCTTAAGGCAGCATTTTTTTCGTTATTTTTCACCTAGGACGCACCGTTTTCGAGATATTTGCAATTTTATATAGTCAATCACTTTCCTGTGTTCTGATAAAATCGCTGGTTAATACCTTCGCTTGGTGCACTTGGACTGTCTATGCATCGGGCACTTTTACAAACCTTTTCCAATTTCTGTTTTGATAACGGGTACGAAAAATATATCGAAAACTACATAGAGTTCCTAAGGCAGCATTTTTTTCGTTATTTTTCACCTAGGACGCACCGTTTTCGAGATATTTGCAATTTTATATATTCAATCACTTTCCTGTTTTCTGATAAAATCGCTGGTTAATACCTGCCCTCGGTGCACGTTGAGTGTCTATGCTTTTAGCACTTTCTAAAACATTTTCCAATTTCTGCTTTGATATGGGGTACGGGAAGTAGATCGAAAACTACATAGAGTTCCTAAGACAGCATTTTTTTCGTTATTTTTCACCTAGGACGCACCGTTTTCGAGATATTTGCAATTTTATATATTCAATCACTTTGATAAAATCGCTGGTGAACGTGGAGCGTCTATGCTTTGGGGTTTTTTTTAAATCTTTCCGAATGCCTGTTTTGATAAGGGATACGGAAATTATGTCGAAAACTACATAGAGTTCCTAAGACAGCATTTTTTTCGTTATTTTTAACCTAGGACGCACCGTTTTCAAGATATTTGCAATTTTATATATTCAATCACTTTCCTGTGTTCTGATAAAATCGCTGGTTTATACCTTCGCTTGGTGCACTTGGACTGTCTATGCATCGGGCACTTTTACAAACATTTTCCAATTTCTGTTTTGATAACGGGTACGAAAAATATATCGAAAACTACATAGAGTTCCTAAGACAGCATTTTTTTCGTTATTTTTCACCTAGGACGCACCGTTTTCGAGATATTTGCAATTTTATATATTCAATCACTTTCCTGTGTTCTCATATAATCGCTGGTTAATAAATTCGCTCAGTACACGTTTAATGTCTACGCTTAGGGTAATTTTTAAAATCTTTTTCATTTTCTGTTTTGATAAGGGGTACGAAAAATATATCGAAAACTACATAGAGTTCCTAAGGCAGCATTTTTTTCGTTATTTTTCACCTAGGACGCACCGTTTTCGAGATATTTGCAATTTTATATATTCAATCACTTTCCTGTTTTCTGATAAAATCGCTGGTTAATGCCTGCCCTCGGTGCACGTTGAGTGTCTATGCTTTGGGCACTTTTTAAAACATTTTCCAATTTCTGCTTTGATATGGGGTACGGGAAGTAGATCGAAAACTACATAGAGTTCCTAAGACAGCATTTTTTTCGTTATTTTTAACCTAGGACGCACCGTTTTCAAGATATTTTCAATTTTATATATTCAATCACTTTAAAGTTTTCTCATAAAATCGCTGTTGCACGTAGAGCGTCTATGCTTTGGGGTCTTATTAAAATCTTTCTGAATTCCTGTTTTGATAAGGGGTACGGAAAATAGATCGAAAACTACATAGAGTTCCTAAGACAGCATTTTTTTCGTTATTTTTCACCCAGGACGCACCGTTTTCGAGATATTTGCAATTTTATATAGTCAATCACTTTCCTGTGTTCTGATAAAATCGCTGGTTAATACCTTCGCTTGGTGCACTTGGACTGTCTATGCATCGGGCACTTTTACAAACATTTTCCAATTTCTGTTTTGATAACGGGTACGAAAAATATATCGAAAACTACATAGAGTTCCTAAGGCAGCATTTTTTTCGTTATTTTTCACCTAGGACGCACCGTTTTCGAGATATTTGCAATTTTATATAGTCAATCACTTTCCTGTGTTCTCATATAATCGCTGGTTAATAAATTCGCTCAGTACACGTTTAATGTCTACGCTTAGGGTAATTTTTAAAATCTTTTTCATTTTCTGTTTTGATAAGGGGTACGAAAAATATATCGAAAACTACATAGAGTTCCTAAGGCAGCATTTTTTTCGTTATTTTTCACCTAGGACGCACCGTTTTCGAGATATTTGCAATTTTATATATTCAATCACTTTCCTGTTTTCTGATAAAATCGCTGGTTAATGCCTGCCCTCGGTGCACGTTGAGTGTCTATGCTTTGGGCACTTTCTAAAACATTTTCCAATTTCTGCTTTGATATGGGGTACGGGAAGTAGATCGAAAACTACATAGAGTTCCTAAGACAGCATTTTTTTCGTTATTTGTAACCTAGGACGCACCGTTTTCAAGATATTTTCAATTTTATATATTCAATCACTTTCCTATAAAATCGCTGGTGAACGTGGAGCGTCTATGCTTTGGGGTTTTTTTAAAATCTTTCTGAATTCCTGTTTTGATAAGGGGTTCGGAAAATATGTCGAAAACTACATAGAGTTCCTAAGGCAGCATTTTTTTCGTTATTTTTCACCTAGGACGCACCGTTTTCAAGATATTTTCAATTTTATGTAATCAATCACTTTCCTGTTTTCTGATAAAATCGCTGGTTAATACCTGTGCTCGGTGCACGTTGAGTGTCTATGCTTCGGGCACTTTTTAAAAACTTCTCCAATTTCTGCTTTGATATGGGGTACGGGAAGTAGATCGAAAACTACATAGAGTTCCTAAGGCAGCATTTTTTTCGTTATTTTTCTCCTAGGACGCACCGTTTTCGAGATATTTGCAATTTTATATAGTCAATCACTTTCCTGTGTTCTGATAAAATCGCTGGTTAATACCTTCGCTTGGTGCACTTGGACTGTCTATGCATCGGGCACTTTTACAAACCTTTTTCAATTTCTGTTTTGATAACGGGTACGAAAAATATATCGAAAACTACATAGAGTTCCTAAGGCAGCATTTTTTTCGTTATTTTTCACCTAGGACGCACCGTTTTCGAGATATTTGCAATTTTATATATTCAATCACTTTCCTGTGTTCTCATATAATCGCTGGTTAATAAATTCGCTCAGTACACGTTTAATGTCTACGCTTAGGGTAATTTTTAAAATCTTTTTCATTTTCTGTTTTGATAAGGGGTACGAAAAATATATCGAAAACTACATAGAGTTCCTAAGGCAGCATTTTTTTCGTTATTTTTCACCTAGGACGCACCGTTTTCGAGATATTTTCAATTTTATATATTCAATCACTTTCCTGTTTTCTGATAAAATCGCTGGTTAATGCCTGCCCTCGGTGCACGTTGAGTGTCTATGCTTTGGGCACTTTTTAAAACATTTTCCAATTTCTGCTTTGATATGGGGTACGGGAAGTAGATCGAAAACTACATAGAGTTCCTAAGGCAGCATTTTTTTCGTTATTTTTCACCTAGGACGCACCGTTTTCGAGATATTTGCAATTTTATATAGTCAATCACTTTCCTGTTTTCTGATAAAATCGCTGGTGAACGTGGAGCGTCTATGCTTTGGGGTTTTTTTAAAATCTTTCTGAATTCCTGTTTTGATAAGGGGTACGGAAAATAGATCGAAAACTACATAGAGTTCCTAAGGCACCATTTTTTTCGTTATTTTTCACCTAGGACGCACAGTTTTCGAGATATTTGCAATTTTATATAATCAATCACTTTCCTGTTTTCTCATAAAATCGCTGGTTAATACCTGTGCTCGGTGCACGTTGAGTGTCTATGCTTTGGGCACTTTCTAAAACATTTTCCAATTTCTGTTTTGATAACGGGTACGGAAAATATATCGAAAACTACATAGAGTTCCTAAGGCAGCATTTTTTTCGTTATTTTTCACCTAGGACGCACCGTTTTCGAGATATTTGCAATTTTATATAATCAATCACTTTCCTGTTTTCTGATAAAATCGCTGGTTAATACCTGTGCTCGGTGCACGTTGAGTGTCTATGCTTCGGGCACTTTTTAAAAACTTCTCCAATTTCTGCTTTGATATGGAGTACGGGAAGTAGATCGAAAACTACATAGAGTTCCTAAGAGAGCATTTTTTTCGTTATTTTTAACCTAGGACGCACCGTTTTCAAGATATTTTCAATTTTATATATTCAATCACTTTAAAGTTTTCTCATAAAATCGCTGTTGCACGTAGAGCGTCTATGCTTTGGGGTCTTATTAAAATCTTTCTGAATTCCTGTTTTGATAAGGGGTACGGAAAATAGATCGAAAACTACATAGAGTTCCTAAGACAGCATTTTTTTCGTTATTTTTCACCTAGGACGCACCATTTTCGAGATATTTGCAATTTTATATAGTCAATCACTTTCCTGTGTTCTGATAAAATCGCTGGTTATTATCTCGCTCGGTTTACGTGGAATGTCTACTTTCGGGTAATTTTTAAAATCGTTTTCAATTTCTGTTTTGGTAAGGGGTTCGGAAAATATGTCGAAAACTACATAGAGTTCCTAAGGCAGCATTTTTTTCGTTATTTTTCACCTAGGACGCACCGTTTTCAAGATATTTGCAATTTTATATAGTCAATCACTTTCCACTTTTCTGATAAAATATCTGGTCAATACCTTCGCTTGGTGCACGTAGAGTGTCTATATTGGTTAACCAGCGATGTTGCAATATTGGTTATTATTTTAGAGATATCGATAATGCAGTATTGATATAACGAAAATTGATATCACGTTATTATTATCGCGATATGGACTTTGTTTTATCGATATAGCAATATTTGTGTCGCGATATCAATGCTGAAAAATTGGTATTGTGATATCGATATTGTAATATTTGTATAGCGATATGCGTATTGTGATATTTGTATCATGATATCACTATCGTTATATTAATATTGCGATATCAACATCGTAATATCAATATTGCGATATCGACATTGCGATATTGGTATTGTGATATCGATATTGTAATATTGATATCAGAATATCAATATCGCGATATTGGAACGTGGTTCGATATTCCGATTTTTCTTTACTTTTCTTCACTGCAACTTTACTCCGCTTGGCGGAGGGAAGTCGGCAAATCAACTGGGAAAACAAATATATTCACCAAGTTTCCTTGAAAGAATACCAGTAAAGAATAAAATCGTTCGACAATTATTTCAATATATATATAGAAATAATCGTCGGACGATACCAATATTTTAATATATATATATATATATATATATATATATATATATATATATATATATATATATATATATATATATATATATATATATATATATATATATATTGAAATATTGGTATCGAGATATGTATATATGTGTGTGTGTGTAAAATTTGCTAAAGTGCAATGTCTAAGAAATACTTTTGAGATCTATTTGCGATATATGGGATGGTATGCTGAAGAATTGATCAAATCTTTCAATTTCAGATTTCGTTTGATCAAAAATTGTGAGTAATTGTATCAGGCACTCTACGAAAAAAAAATCATAATTTAGAGGTTTTATTTAAAAAAAAACCGATTGACTGCAACGGACTGTAGTCCAATTAGCACAGAAGTTAATTGTATAAGCTTTTTAAACTGTTGTATTCACAAAAGACTGCAGATGCAGTGTAGGTTCTGATTGGCTGGATCTGCAATTTTGGCGCTTTTTTTCTTATTTTGCAGAGATTTATTTCACATGTAAAACTCGTTATAAATTTGTTTTTATCTATGAGATTTCTTCTAAATTTTAAACTTTTAATAATATTATTTTTCTCTCATATATATTTATTGTTACTCTTGTAATTACTTTACATCCCTTTGTATATTACGTCGCTAACTCGCTAACGTTTTGGTTCTCAACGGCAAGACATTTGAATGACGACCTATTTTGTATCTGATCCTGTTTAGCCTAAACCTACGTTCTGTAACAGAATAGTTATTATAAAAGAATAATTAAAAAAGGAAATAGAAAAAGAGTACAGCAATCTTACATTCAATGAAAAAGCAATAGGCTGTAAATTTAATGTGGTGTATTTAATCTAATAACCTATTTATTATAGATGAAAAATAACCGTGCTCTATTAAATTAAATTGAATTTTAAAGTTGGGAACACTTTAATGAACACTATATTGTGACTTCAAAATATAGTGTTGTATAATGAACACTATATTGTGACTATATTTCGTCCTTTGTCTACTGCTGATTTTTTTGTATTGATGTTTTAAATACAAAAATAACTAAATCTGAAATATCTGAATCTATTTAACGTTTACATTTAAGGTGTATCAGCTATGAAATTTAGATAAAAGAAAAAGAATATAGCGATCTAATAATTATTGAAAATATGCATATATATTTTCTACCGTTTTGTACTTTAAAAAAAATCAAGTTCTAAATAATAACACCCATGACAACAATTTTGCTTTCAGAAATGGTAAATGTGACAAAAAAATATTGTTAAAAGAATTTTTAGAACTTGGGGAGTTTATAATTATTGAAAAAAAAACTTTCCAGGTTAAAACAGGAAAAAATGCTTTCCTAAAAAAAAAGATAAATGAAGTAGAAAAAATATTTACATCTGTCAATGTACAAAAAATTAATCTATTAATCAGCGATTAGTGCGAAGTAAGCCTGACATACACACAAACGTTCATATATTTGTTTTAACAGTTATGTATTCAATAGTTGTACAGGAAACCAAATATCTGGCGATAGTGATGCCAAAAATAAGAATCTTGCCACTCTTTTTCAGGCCAACTCAACAGTGAAAATGTGCTTGCCACATTTTGGTTGGTCTTCCATTAATATTTTTGAACTAATTAAAATATCAAAACGCAATTAACCGAAATGGCTTCATTAAGCAATGCCACCAAGTCTAATTTTGAATAGGTGGAATTGTGGTCTCATATTTGGATAAATAAAAATCGCGCAATTGAATTAATAATGAAAGAAAAATACTAAATTAATATTGATAAAATGAAATAAGTACGTAAAATCAAAAGCAAGAACAATTATATTTCTTGAATGCCTTATCAGATAAATGGAGTTACTTAAAGGATTTAAATTTAAATTTTAATAAAAACGAAATAAATAAATAAAGCTAAAACAACTAGAACAATAAGGCGATTTCACGTAGTAGGGCAAATTCTCAAATTATGACAATTCTGGCTTTAGTTTCAAATGGAAGTGCAGTTTATTGTTCGTCTATTGGCTGTTGTAAACATGAAAATTAATTTGAAGAGCATTATAGTAGTTCGTGACGTTGCGACAAATTGCCTTATTATATTGTTTGAAATAACATTTTAAACTTTAATCAAAAGTAGAAATAGAATTTCAACATTTCATAGTTTCCATTTCTAAAATAAAAATTTCTTTCTTTCCTGTACACCATTTACCTATTATTTTCTCTAACTCAGTTGAGTTTTAGGTAACAAAACCTATAACCGTACGTTAGTTTTTATTTAAAAAATGGCAACTTAGAAATAAAATCAAATTTGATAGAATTTGGCAAATTTTTAATTACTGAATATAAAAATCTATCCAAGATAATAAATTAGAAAAAAAGTAATTTTCTAAAAAAGATGAAATCGTTTAGCTGATACGAAAATAGTTCCATATACATATAATTCCATATATTTTCTTTTATTTAAACCTGTATTTTATTAGCTTTGATACGTTTTTATGTTACTCGGTATACCAAATTTCAGACGATAATAATGCCAACATTGGATAACACTGCCATGTTTTGCAGCCAACTCAACAATGGAATTGCGCTTGCGGAAAAATAAAAGTGCCATTTTGGTCGGTTTTTCGTTGATATATCTTTCGAACTAATTGGAATATCGGAACGCTAATGGGCGAAATGACTTCCCCGGATCGTTCCGCTTCTTTTGGTACCTTCGACGCCCTGCTGCGTCCCGGTGTTCGAGAGATAGACGCACATACAAACATACATACATACATAGTTACAGTAAGATTTTAATATATAAGACTAGCTGCTTCGCACCCAGCCTACGGTCTGGATAAGTAAGGTTCCAAGTATAGTTTTAGAACGACTACTAAAGATAAAAGTAGTAATAAAAGTATTACAACAACCTTGTATAACGCAAACTGCCGATGAATATAAGCTTATTAACAATAAATAGTGTAGCAGAGTGGGCGTGGGATTTGTAACCTTCTTCAATGAATTCCTGATAAAGGTTCTGAGGTCATCCACCGGGCCTTATGGAAGGTTAGAAACCCTATACCACCTCCGAGATATATATGTATAAGGATTGCTTCTTTAATGCAAGTTAAAGGGGAAGATCCAAAAACTTTTTTATTTATCCCTTGTTAATAGTACTTAATTCCATTTTTATTGGATTAAGTACTATTAACTTATTAATTATTGAAGACACCAATATTTTGAAGGAAAATAGCCTCAACCCCTTTCAAATACTAATAAATCCTTTCTTCTCATGTGTTGTCAAAAGATAGGTATAGGATTTCGAAAGTGTATTTCGTGAAATTGTATCTTTGTATTACTCAAATGATATCGCTAAACATCCCTCTATCACTACAATAAACAGTGTTCAGTGTTGTTCTTATTGTTATATATATGAAGGAATATTTTCACTTCCCCAATGTCCAATTGTTTGCAAGAGAAGGTGGGAGGAACCGAAGGCCTGGAGGTGTACGGCCAAAGTCTTAGAGCCCTTCTTCCACTGCCTCGGGTTTCTCGGGGGCCAGGATGGCAGTCGGAGACGACGATCTGGTAGATTCTAAAACTGTATAAACTTTTCCATACCCATTCAACAAATAAAGCTTCAGGTTTTAATTTCGGTGTGGATAAATATTTCTTTAAGATTAATTTAGTATATTTTGAAATTCATTAGTTCTTAGAGGCATTAAGAGAAACACGGTCACATTTTTAATCATTCAACTTTTACTTTTTTCACACTATCTGTATCACATGATCTGTATAAACTTAAAAATCGTTTTTTACCCATCAGAGAGGGAAGGTGGAAGAAAATTTCCCTCGTTAGGTAAAACGTATGTCGGGACAAAAGCAACGATAGGAAAACATTCCTAGTGCAGGGCCAGATCGTTAAATAAAACTAGATTGAATCGTCTAATTGAAAGATATTTTTAACGTGCCCATAAAACTAAACGAAACTCATAAAACTACTAGAAAAATATGTAAAAAATATGTATTAAATGATGTTTTTATTCAAAATACTGGTAAACATTATTAAACAAAGAAAAAAAATAGTTTTAGTAAACGGATTACAGAATGATGGTAATTTGTACTGATGTGAAGTAGGAAATCATTTCTCCTGAGATAATGGTTCAATCTGCTTGATTCCAAATTAATAATTCCTGTCATTAAAGTAATGTTTAAGTTGAAAATTTACAAATGAAAGACTATATCGCTGAACTGATCTTGAAGTGCCTTCTGGATCATCCAGAAACACATACTCTAATCCCTACAATTCTAGAGCTTATTTGTTCTTGAAGTGTCCTCTGGATAACAAAAAAAAATATTTTAAAAAAAATTTTTCAACAAAAAAAATTTAAAAAAAATTATTTTCAAAAGAGAAAAGAATTAAAAAAAATTTTTTTTTTAATTTTCAAAAAAAAAATTTTTTTTAAGTTTCAAAAAAAGGTTTTTTTTTTAATTTTTCAAAAAAAAATTTTCAAAAAAAATTTAAAAAAACTTTTTTTTAAATAAAAAAAATTTATTTAAAAAAAAATTTTTTTTTTAATTTTTTTCAAAAAAAAATTTTTTAAAAATTTTCAAAAAAAATTTCAAAAAAAAATTTTTAGAAAAAAAATTTTTTTTTTAATTTAAAAAAATTTTTTAAAAGGAAGTTTTTTTTAAATTTTCAAAAAATGTTTTTCTCAAAAAAAATTTTTCAAAAAATTTTTTTTTTCAAAACAGGTTTTGAAAAAAAGAATTTAAAAAAATTTAAAAAAAAATTTTTTAATAAAAAAAAATTTTTTATAATTAGAAAAAAAATTTTTTTTAATTTCAAAAAAGTTTTTTTTAATTTTTCAAAAAAAATTTCAAAAAAATTTTTCAAAAATAATTTTTTTTAATTTCAAAATTTTTTTTCAAAAAAAATTTCCTAATTTTTCAAAAAAAAAATTTTTTTTTTAAATATTTTTTTAAAATTTTTTAATTTTTCAAAAAAGAAAAAAATTTAAAAAAAATTTTTTTTAGTTATTTTTAAAAAATATTTTCAAATAAAAAATTTTTTTCAAAATAAAGACTTTTATTTTTTCAAAAAAAATTTCAAAAAAAATTTCTTAAAAACTTTTTTTTTAATTTTTTTTTAATTTTCAACAAAAAAATTAAAAAAAAAATTTTTTTTTCAAAAAAATTTTCAAGAAAAAAATTTTTCAAAAAAAAATTTAAAAAAAAACTTAAAAAAAATTTTTTTTTTAATTTCAAAAAAAAATTATAACAATACAATTTTAAACAATAAAATATTATATACATGCGTGTATATCTCTTCAAGAGGAACACGAACTTACCAAATTTGTTTGACCTTGTGTATCCTTCAAATCAGCGTCTGATGTTTTATCTACCTGAAGTGACTCTCTTTACTAAGCCTCCAACTCTTCGACTGTTATATCAATCTACATGCAGCTCCCTTCCTTTACATGGAGCCCCGACTCTTCAGTTTAGTTATGACTTTTTATTTTCATACTGTATATGTATGCATGCTCAGACATATTCGTATTTATGATCTTAGTATTTAAATTCTAATGTACTTAAATGAAATAGTTTTTTAACAAAAAATAATTGAATAATTATGTAGTCTACTTTTATTGTAGTAAATATTCTTCCTATTTTCATCCCATTCAACATTTTTCCTTTTATGTGTACTCTTATTGTAGTATATTACTTATAGTGTTATTTGTGCCATTATGCTTTTCCTACCCTTATTTTAACGCGAATTGTTTGCTGTCATCCTTATTTTAATTTAATCCTATTATTTAACCACAAAAATTAATATTTCAAAATGCCTGATACGGAACCAATCACTAATTCTCAGAATAATTTATTTGCCAAATTGGCCGGTTTTCAAGCTATCCTTCCCCAATTTGGCAATAACTCTGCTGTTACACCTAAATTTTTTATTGACAGTGTGGAACATGTTGCTGACATCGCAAACTGTACTTCCCAAGAAAAGCTCCTAATCTTAAAAAAACCGCATACGAGGAGACGCTCTTTCTCATATTATAAATTCCCCAGATTTATCCAAGAAAATAATTACAACAATTTTAAAACCAAATTTCTTTCTTATTTTGAATACAAATCCAGCCTATCAGCGAGACAACAGCAATTTGCAAACTGCCGCATGCATGAAAACGAGCAGGAAAAGGTGTACGCGTCACGAGTAACTGATGTTAAGCAAAAAATTTTTGGAAACCTCAATTTAAATAACCCAAAAGTAAAAGCTCTCTTTGAACAATCAAAACTTTCTAAATTTCTCGAAGGTTTATTACCTGAATTTAAGAAACAGATAGTATTGAAAGACACCCCCAGACATTTCAGGAAGCACTTAATTTCGTTGAATTACTACAAACAAATTTCTTCGAACAAAATTCTACAAGACACAACACATTAACTAATAATGTGCGAACAACGGTTTCAAATGACGAAATTTTAAGAATATTAGAATGTCACGCGCAAAAGGCTAACGAGAGTATAGCTTCGTTAACTAAACAATTCGATGATTTTAAACTAACCGCACAAAAAAGTCCTAAACCTTTTAATCGCTCATTTCCTCACACACATAATAGAATGCATTCACATGTGAACGTTCCAAATACCCATAAGCACCCACCCCGACAAAATACGACACAAAGACCCCCCTCTCGTTCTTCAACCCGTGATTTGCCCGTTGTGTCCATTGTAACAGGACGAACCACATTTCTGACAATTGCTTTTATACGCCTGTACGGACACATCAGCAATATTTTCCGATGTTGGACAGAGGTCGTGGACCCTAAAAGACGGTGTATAACAACAGCAGATTCCACGCTCACTGGATCTATTAAGTGTTGATTATCTTCTGTGGGGAACCACCAAATGTGTCTTGTATCGCGATCCTGTGGAGTCTGAAATGGATCCCTTGTCAAGATTCGTCTGACCAGATGCTACAACCAAAGAAACTCCCAGTCTGTTCGATCGTGTCCAGCAATCAATGCTCTGTGAATGTCACGCGTCTGATGGCACAAACGTCGAGGTTCTTTTGTAACATTCAAACTTTATTCATGTGATACACCATTTGTATTCATTATGTTCAATAAGTGTTTCAAATTAATTACTCGTGTTTTCTTTTACATCTTCAACCTCTGCTACCACTTACCCATGAAGTTTCCACCCATGGGTTTCTATACAATTCTTGATACTTATGATGTTCCCTTACGTCCCCTGGAAAATCGTATTAATATTAAGGGATACCCTGTATATATAACATTTACACATCACATTGGAATGAATGAGCGTACCAAGGCCACTCTTTAGACTCACAATGCAGGGTTCTACCTACAGCGCAGAAGCGTTTAACCTTCATTTTTCTGCGTCTTGAAACAAGATTTGTTTTGGATTGAGAGATCTACGGTTCTTTCTTTATTTCCTCTCCACACGAGGTCTAATCTGAAGCATGGAATCCGTCTGATAAAATAACACGGCCGCCGACTTCATTATCGTTAATGAAGTGATACACGAAACGTTAAAATAAACGAAAAGAGAAAAATCTCTTTCTCAAAAGTTTCCTCTCTTTTTTTCTGAATTCCGATGTTGAAGGGACGTTTCGTTAATTGAGTTCCTTTTTGCATTAAGCCGAGAGAAATAATTCCGCGCCGGAGTCATTAATTTCGCCGAGGTTGCAGCACTCTAACTTCCCCTCTTTCCTTTTATCCTCTTCATCATCATTCAAACACAAGTGACCGGCGAATGAATCGCGCTTCGGGAATCATTCTCCTCTCTTTAATTGTTGTTCCTCCTGCGAGAGACACGTCTCGTTCGCGAGCCCTTTTCGTCGACCCGGAAGTGGTTCGGAGGAGAGAGAGGGGAGACTCTTTTGTGTGTCTCCGTGGAGCACGTACAAGAGACGAAAAGTGAAAACGTAAGATGCAATGAGAACAGGTTTTGAGGGGAAAGATTTTTCGGGTGCCAAAATCACC
>JAGEOH010001167.1:0-25000 GCA_032207245.1 Pardosa pseudoannulata
TTACATCAGTCGATCCGACTTGTGTAAAACTAAATAATTTTCGATCTATTGAGATTTAACTGAATAACTAAATTTACGGGCAAAACGCCCGCCCCCGGTACAATTCCGCTGCTAAATGTACCCGCACACAATGTGTTAATAGCTTCCGCAGACGAGCAGAAGAGGATATTTCTGGAAAAATTAAGCTTTCGACATCCATCTTTATGAGCAAAAGTAATTTATGGAAACTTATTTTTACTTAATATATTCTCTTATTCCTCCCTCCGTATCTCTTTCTATCTGTTATATATATATATATATATATATATATATATATATATATATATATATATATATATATATATATATATATATATATATATATATATATATATATATATATATATATATATACATATATATATATATATATATACATATATATATATACATATATATATATATATATATATATATATATATATATATATATATATATATTTATATATATATATATATATATATATTTATATATATATATATATATTTATATATATATATATATATTTATTTATATATATATATATACATGCATATATATATATATATATATATATATATATATATATATATATACATACATATGCGACATTATCGGGTACAAGGTTGAGCATACTTGCTCTTTAAGTGTTTGAAGTATCTTTTCGGTGCCGTAGTACTGAATTCCGTCCAGAATATGGAATAAAGAATAAAGAAGCTGTTTTCTCGGGGGAAGAGGAAAGAGGAAAATATCGGATTGTTCTTTTCGCGACGTCCCGGCTGGGGACGGTTAATCTTCGATTTCGAAAATACTCCACGCATCACACGCGGAAGCGACTAATTTTGGAATTTCCTCCCACGCCCCCGCACCCCTTCCGGCGCTTGTCATAAATAGCATAAAACATCAGCTGATAGTGTTTGAACAGTGACTTTCAAATCGAGCTAAAATGTTTCCCAAGAGGCATCTGACCGCTCTCGTTTGAACACGTGACACCACTTGAGACGGTCGTCATGACACGTGATCCCCATTAACTGATCCTCATCGCATAAGGGGTTATGCATTTCTCCTGATTTTGTACCTCTTCCCCACCTGCATCCACCCGGCAAGTAGACATCTAGACCCACATATACATCTTGAACATTCTCTGGGTATAATGGTCGCTTGAACTCTGCATCTGGTTGGTTGGTGTCATGTCCATTTAGAAATCATATCTCTTCTCATGAAAGATGCTTGCCATTGCTTCGAAAGGTGATACTTCTAAGAATGCATTCTCACCATTTAGAAGCAGGGACCAAGCAAAAGATCACCAGGCTTGGCCTGCCACCACCAAAGAAACCGTTTCGGAACTGGGAGAACAGCCCATGAAGCTATTTTATGTACCAAAAAAAGTTAAAATATATATGTTTCAAAAAAGAATATGTTTAAAAAAGAACAGCAAATAATGCTACTTTTTTAGTACCACCCAGAGATAACTTGTATCTTAAGGAATGCTACGATTATGAGTAAGGACCTGTCTCACCAAAGTCGTTTAACGGCTAACCGTGATTAACCCATGGCGCCAACCAATGGTGGGACACAATTCTCCGTTTAAACACAGATTAAAGGACTATAATAGGAACATTCCTATCATAGTCCTTTAACAAGTTTGCCCCCTCTGGGTCCTTGTAATTTAGAAGCAGGGACCAAATCAAAGACCCCCAGGCTTGGCTAGCCACCTCCAGTTGTATCATTTGGGAACTTGGAGGACATGGTAACCACGAACCTATACTGCTATTACTTGCCCCAGTCGCCATTCACGAGAATAGCGACTGGGGCAAGTAAGACACAGCGGATCTTGGAGTCACGATCCAGCGACCCTCCGGTTAAGAGATAGCTGCTTTTGTCGACTATGCTACTACGAAGCCTCTCTACCACACATTTTTGATTAATTTATAACTAATCCTTTTGGCAACACGCATTTTAAAAAGTGTAAGGTAAAAAAATATTTGGTATAACATTGACTTTATTCTAGGGAATCGTCGAGATTCTTTTCCTTATTTCAAACTCAAATTATATCAGGCATCGAGAAGGGGAAAAAAAGCGGAAAGTGTTTGCCGGTCCTTCCGTGACGAAGTAGGGGTGTCGGAAGTCATTCCGTATTTCGTTTCGACGACGATGCCACTCATCACGACATTAACTCCCTGGCATAGAAATAAAACGGAATGTCATTCACCCGAAAAATTCTATTTAATTCGTATCATCCCAAAAATTATATGAAAGCTTGGATATCAAACATTGCATTTTGAAATTTGCATCGCTAAGTAACATGTAAGGAGATTCATATAGGACATGAATAGGCAATAATTAAGTGATAGTATAAAATAAATTAGTATTTCTATAAAGTATAATATATTTCGGAGCATTTTCATATAGTTGCAGGAACTAATATGTTTTTTGTCTCATATTACGAATCTATAAATCAGACATTCCCTCCTCAAGCCTTTTGATAGGCTTAAAAGCATAAATATTCTGAACGTGGCAATCGTTTATTACCGATCCTTGTCGTTTGCTGTCTATGGAAGATTCATGATTCAGAATTAAGGAGTTTGAGGTAAAAATGTCCAAGAATAGTTAAGTTTTAAACGAATCGGAGATATCTTTGGAACTACGTTAATCATAGTCACATTAGAAAAAAAGGTGTAAAGTAGAACCAGGAAACTGACAAAGACTGTGTCTTGAATGATTTCAAGTTCAAATCATCGGAAATAATCCCTGTGCCCTTTCGAGCATTCTTCTAACAGGATTTCCTATTCTTTTTTGTTAAAAAAAGTTCAGAATTAAGAATTAAAGGATTCAATTTAGAATTAAAGAATTTTAGGTGAAAATATCAAAGAATAGCTAAATATAAAATTAATCAGCGATGTCGTTGGAAGTACGTTAAGCATAGTCACATTAGAAGAAAGATTTCAAATAGAACCCGGAAAGACTGCGTCCTGAATGATTTCAAGTCCAAATCATCGGAAATGATCCCTGTGCCCTTTCGAACATTCTCTTGACGACTTTTCCTGCTCTTTTTCTTAAAGAAAATAAAAAACGGAAATGAGTAACGTGACAGTCAGAGGCTGAAACATTCAAGCAGAAAAGAGGACGTTATGCTTCTGCAACTTTTAACTTAGTAATTTTTTTAAGTAACTGCTCTAATAAAGTCGTATATTAGGATCAAGCAGTAATTTTCTATCAGCTGGAAGTTTTTCAAGCATAGCATATTAAGGGAAATATCATCTTCATAAGTCTAACTTTATCAGACTTCTTCCGATATGCCCTGAGCTTCCTGTAAGATAATCTTCGAATTGCAGAAGAGGCTTCACCATCCTTTAATCCTGACTGCATAGAAAATCAATGGGTCGAGATTATTTCAGATAAATAATATAACTGTTTTCCTAAATGTGCTATCAAAAAACCAAAGCAATCCTCTACTTTTTGAAATTTTTTTTCAGTGAATCAAAAGATTTAAAATCTTCATATCCGTGAAAGAAATTCATATAGTCTGACGTAGAACATTATATCTATAAATATATTTTTATTAAACTTCTTCCGATATACCCTTGGCTTCCAGTAAGGGGATCTTTGCCTTACAGAGGAGGAAACCTGAATCCTTTGCAAATCAACCTTTCCAGATTATTTTGGGCAAATAATTTGATTGTTTCTTTTTCTGCCAAATCTTTGACAGATCGCAAGCAAAGTGGAATTTCCAAGCCTTATGACATATCAGAAGCCATGATATTTGAGGGTATAAGAATTTAATTGTTCAGATGGACAAAAAGAAATATTTTAAAACGAATATCTGGAAACCAGCATACATGACAATGTTAGCATATAATGGATGACTGTTTTCCATACCACCGGTCTTTTAAACTAAATTCTCAACCCAGCTGTGGTTTTATCTCCTTTTTAGTAACCTTGAATGCACATGACTAATCTATCAAAATTTTCCAATGTATCTAGATCTCGAATGCCGTCTTAGTTTCACCCCACTCTGGAGCGTAACTGCAAGTAGTACCTAACACTAGTGTACGATATCAATTCGCCAAAATTTAGCCAAGAAATTTAATCCTTTCTTTATTTGCGAAACAAGATATCTACTGAAATAAGTTGGATCACGGTAGAAATATAGGCGGGATTAAGTGGCTTGAAGTAACCCGTAGTAGGGAGAGGTTTGCAGTTGGATTATACAATGACAGAAATTACTTTATTCATGCAGCAATGTGGGATCTGGTATAGCCGAAAATCAACGTTGGCTCCTGGTGGTGGAAGAAGATCACGTGCATAAGGCTACTCCAGATAGCAGACTCCCCTCGAAGTACTCCGGTAGGTAAAAGTCGCGCAGAGTGTCAGGTGGTGCACCGAGAAACCGCACCAGAGTAGCACCAATAGAAAATTTAGAATAAGAACTGAATGATTATGTGGACCTCATATCCTTAATGGAAATTACCTATAAATATCATATAAAAAATTATTTGGAGAAAATTTTGATTGAAACACAGGCAGATTTTCATACGGCGTGACCTGAAAAATAGCTGGAGAGTAGATAGTGAGTAGACAGATGTATCCCTGGCTGTGGTTCCGCCGCTCAGATATAGTGCAGGTAGTTGCCGTCTCAACCTACGAAACCTCCGTGATTCAGCGTGCTCAAAAAAGACTCTAGGACTTCAAAAGAAATCCTAGTTACTAGAAGTATTTAAACTGACGCAGACCCCATTGCCTAGTCACTCATCATTGGATTCTTAACTTTAATATGACTTATATTAGTCAACAATCCTACAATGAAAGTCTTTGAGAGGTCAACAAACTGTAGGGAAACTTATAAAATTATAGCTTGATTATTGTAAGAGTTCAAATTTCACCCTTACGTAAACTGGAGAGCAATGTCTTTCTGCTGAAATAAAAGAGAAGCTGAAAGAATGGGAAATAGTTGACTCGTACATCGACAAGCTTCATCCCAATAATACTACGTATGGGCAAATAATTTTATTCAATCATAATTGTATTATTTTCGCTAAATTTTGCAACGGAGTAAAAAATTATTGTCTTTAAGCAATTTTCTTGTAAAAAAAAGGATGTCACTTCTGTTTGTAAAAGAATATAACACCAAAAAGGAATGATACTATAGACCTGAAACTTTCAGTCAATACTTTATGTCTTATGTAAGTGACTAACATTTCAGAGTCACCCCGATTGCTTGGGCTAAGCAGCACCCTATTTACTGCTGCTCAAACCTTATAAACAAAGGGCTGTAGAGGGACGTTGAAAATAGTCTATAGTTATCTGTTAGTAGTAAACGTCAGGTGAGATGTGATTATACCTCTTCGACAAAAGAGGGCATTTCCACTACTCGTGTAGTTTGAACGGGGAGAATCATCGGCATTCGGGACGAGAGTTCAAGAAAGTATGATTTGCGTATACTTCAATAGCAGCTTCTGTACAGAGTAACAGCAGCATAGTAATGCGAAAGTGGAAGAAATGGATGGATGACTCGGATATCCAGGAATGGACGCCGAAGATGACATCAGTGCGGAATGATAGACACCTGATCAACATGGTGCGAGAGTTAACAACACATGGGTCAATTGCTACAGGTGTATCACTGTCTACGTCATCAATTTGTCAACATCTGCAGCGGCATGAAAAGCGTGCAAGATCTCACTCACACACAACCATAGACTTCTGAGACTGCAATAGACTATTGAACATAAAAATTGGTCAGCAGACTAGCAGCACGTTGTTTTTTTCTGACTTCAATTTGGAGCACCATGATGGTCTAAGGCGTGTTTGACGCTATACCAATGAACGCAACTTTCCGGAGTGCATTAGTGAACGTCACACTGGACAAACCCTAGCAGTTATGTTCTTAGATGCGATTCCGTATCAAGAACGGTCTCGGCTACTACGAATTGTGGGTAATCTAAACAGCAACAGGTACATCAATGAAGTTCGGGAGCCCTCATTTGTTCCATTCCCTCAAGGCATTCCTCTAGCTGTCTTTCAACAGGACAATACAGTCTTACGTGTTGCAAGGATTGGTCCAGACCTCTTTTCAGCAGAACACATACAGTTTTTTTCATGGCCTGCTTTTTTTCCGGTTTGGTTTAGTGTGGAGCACTACGGTCTGCATTTTTGCTACTCGGGAGCTACCTTATTCTCTGTATGTGTCATTTATTGAACATGTGTTGGATTTCGTTGATCTGTTTCATGCTCATTATCCTCGCTCAAAGGGACCCTATCTGGTACTACGGTCTTCCAACGATTAATTTTTAAAGTCTTGAGGTTTGCCTCTACACAGTCTGTCCATCTTTTTTTGGCGGGATCTTTCTCTTTTTCTTGTTCTCTATGCGTTTCTAAAGGTCACCTTATGTACTTTGGGAACATATACAAAAATACAGAATGCTGTTCCCCAAGAAGACATTAAAAATCTGTTTGACTCCATGCTACGTCGTACAGCAGCATTTATTGCATTGCATGGTGGATATACCAAATATTGATTTCGAACCCTTAATATTATTTATTTCTTATGAAAATGTAGTCATTTATTTATACCAATACAAGTCGCTCATATATTAAATTTAATTTAATATCGATAATTCTTTTATGGTAATTTTTTTTCAGAATCAAGCGCATTATACTGCTCTAAATTGATTCTTATAGAAAAAGAAATGGTTTCGCTTAAGAAGTGTTTTCGAGAAGTGAAATTCGGTAGCGCATTATGATGATGATTAAGAGAAGTTCTCCCGCATTTCTTTATACTTCTTAGACAAGGAAGTACAGAATGGATAAAGAAATCTCACGAATATTAGTTTGCATAATCATACACGAGGAAATTCCGCTGAATTGCACACTTAAGCGGTAGCACTAATGCTTCAGACGTATTAACTTCGCATGTGCGTGTTTTCTCAAAACTTCCATCTCAGTTAATTTGACAAAATTGAGCGGGAGATTACATTTTGTTTTTTCTCTGGTTTCGTAAATCTTTTTCATTATGACAAGTTAACTATAGGATCAGCATCTACTCTCCAGTTACTTTTGCATCTATTATTGTTTTTCCACGTGACACATTCCGTGCGTAAAGAGAGAGCGCCTTCTGCTTCACGCTGCTTAGCTCAACACAGTTATGATAGAGTGTCGATTAGTCAGCTTACAATTCGTCCACTAAACTCCTTCCAGAATTTGACACCATCAAGGATCAATATTAAATCAACACCATGGACGAAGCCGAATTAACCCATTAACGCCCGGATATTTCTGAGGACTATATATTAGTAAATACCTAACATAGAAGCTATTATAGACACCTGGAAATAAAATATGAAATTTAAACACCTTTAAATATGACATCAAGTCATCATTAGTGAGGAGGTGTCATTTTAAAACATAATAAGATGTCTTAAAAAAAAAGGAAAACTTCGTGATAAGAGATTTATTTGCTATGATGTATGAGAAAAGTACTGAAAAGAGATGACTTATTACAGATATGGCTATTCGCCATGATTTTGACCGATATACGTTCAGAATACCGATCATAATACGTTCCTATTCTAAGCTTAAAAATCATAAAATCCCGATCGAAATGACAAAATTATAGATAAGATCATATTTGAAAACTTGGGAGATTATTCATAAGATTAATATCTATTTCCATTAAAAAGGAATAATCGTTTCAAGAAAACAAAAACTCTGCAAACCATTTTTTGACTGTCCTCAAATGAGGACGCTGTGCGTTAATGGGTTAAACATTCACTCAAATGAGCACGTGCCTAGGACAAGGTTGAATTAGAGGGGGTCTTAATTGCCGTATTAATACCATATGTAAGACAATAATTCTATGCATTACAAGATTTTAAAACTTATTAATTTTTGTCCTTAACTAGTTTCCTCTGGAAGTGTTGATAGAACAATCTATCAACACTTCCAGTGGAAACTAGTTAGGAACAAAAAATTACCAGACTCTAGTGTCCAAGAGTCTAATATTGGACGTATTGTTTTCAAACATAAGAGTCCAAACATTTCTTCGCAGCAGAACTGATCAAGTGAAGTTGACAAATTTAGCATTACTCTCGGTGCATGCAGATGAGGGTTTCAATAAGTTGGCTGTGAAAGATAGAAGAATTCTTTTACTACTATAAAACGGTAGCTTATAAACGACTAATTAGGCCATTCTGTTTTCGAATTTTTTCTTATTCAAGTTATGTTGTCGTTTTGTAAAAGAAAAATAAATATATGTCATAGTACCTTTCTCAATATTTTTTTATTTTTGTAGTTATTCATAAAATTTTTTAGTTTAAATTGGCCTGGTGATTTATGGATCTTGAATTATACAGGCTCCAATATTAATTAATCAAATATAAACCTGTTACAAACTTAGAACGTAAATTAAAAAACACAGTGTGGTTGTCAATATATTTTTCGAGATACAATGAAATGACGTACAGCGTGGCTGATACATTTTAGGATGCATTAATATATGCATACCAAACTATTGATGTATATAAAAGACTTATGCATGCATGTACTTCGTATGCGCTTGTAATGAATAATTTGTCATAAGATTGATAGTTCGCTGTACTTTAGATTAAGACATTGGACTCTTCCGGAAATAAACTCCGGCTACGTCACTACCTTAGGGCACCTAAGAATGAGGGAGGAAACTCTATAAAAATTTTATACAGTTAAATTTAATGTCTAGGGTCTAAAAGATGATACTGCAAATGGACTAGCTAAAGAAGGATTTGCAAAGGGTCCTTTGTTAATTTTTTAAACACCAGATACAAATATATATATATATATATATATATATATATATATATATATATATATATATATATATATATATATATATGGTAGCCTGAGTGACACGCAGCAACAGGTTAGCTGCAAGCATCGGGCAACGCAAGGAAGGACGGACGGACTTTTGACCAGGAGAGATGCTCGTGGGTTTTTGGCGTGAGGGAGGATGACGGCCCTAACGACGAACAGAGCGTGCAGACGGCAGCTCTCCCGTCAATTACAATTAACTGGAATTGTGCGACTAAACTTTGAACTGTTTATTAATGTGCATTATTAAATGTTGTTTTCGTCAAATTAAGTGAGTTAGTTTTATTCTGAGTGAAGTGACTGACGTTTACCCGGTATCCCGTTGTGTACGTACACGCTGTACCCCCCATATATATATATATATATATATATATATATATATATATCTTTATGTATATATATATACATATATGTATATATATGTATATATATATGTGTGTATATATATATACATATATGTATATATATGTATATATATATATGTGTATATATATATATGTATATATATATGTATTATATATATATGTGTATATATATATATGTATATATATATATATATATATATATATATATAATAACTAGATGACCCAACAGACGTTATCCTGTTTTAACGCTGTAAATCCAAAAATTGTAAAATGGTTTAAAATAAATTATAAATTGCACCATATTGATGGAAATATTAAAAAAAATATTTTAAAAATACTTGATGCCACCACACGCATAGTCATCCCAAACGCAATTAGATTAAATTAAAATTTCTACATCGCCTGTAGGGATATTCGATCCTGTGACTTCTGGTGTTGAAACCTGTTGGGTCGACCACTGCGACACATATACTTTGGCAGCGAAGGGTTTCAAGCGTCATTATAATAATCACAAAAAGCGTGCCATTCTGGATTTTTACTAAAAAAAACATTTTCTATCGGATCCAATTGTGAATCTAAACCATTCTCGAATCAACTTAATTATATACACAAAATTTCATCAAAATCAGTCCAGTCATATAGGAGTTGTATTACAAACACACGACAGAAGAATTTT
The DNA here is from genome assembly GCA_032207245.1 of Pardosa pseudoannulata. Classification (NCBI taxonomy): domain Eukaryota; kingdom Metazoa; phylum Arthropoda; class Arachnida; order Araneae; family Lycosidae; genus Pardosa; species Pardosa pseudoannulata. Next base: position 9,905 of record JAGEOH010001167.1, read on the forward strand.
ATATATAAAGATAATGAAAACACTTAGAAAATGCAGAGAATGTAGATCTCGGTCAGTGATCGGTAAATTAAAGAGAGAAAACCCATTATAAATTAAAGCAGAGCAAGTTTTTCAAGAAAGCCATAAAATCATAAGAAACATTATTTAATAAGGTAATTGTAGAAGACAATATTGAAAATGCCTTTCCATGATTAGTTTTGTGCCGAATGATGGCCGAATGGCGCAGCACTTCGTTACGGAAGGTAAGTTAGAAGCGGTTCGGAATCAACTTTACGCAGTAGGTCTCATTACCATACGTGTAGCAAAACAGTAGACAGTAGCGCACCAAACGAAAGCATACGTAGACATTGGCTTTCTTACATTCACGATATTAATAATCCTCAAAGAGCTTGGAGCCGAACGATGGCAGAAAGTGGTCAGGACGTTGACCTTCGGTATCGGAGTTCGTGGGTTTGGATCCCACTGTGTCATGGATATTCGTAGCCGTTCGGAATCGGCTTTAAGCAGTAGTTCACGGTCTAATTCACCCTCGTGTTACAAAAAAGTGGACAGTAGTGCCTTAAACCTAACCAAACCAAATAGCTTGGACATGAGTCCATTTTCTAATCCGAAGGACATGAAAAATCCCCGAAGAGTCACTATGCCTTGAAGCAAATTGTATACCTCACATCTATTAAGTAAAGGGCACGTATTAAATAAGATTAGCTTCGAGAATTTGATTAAACACTCAACAATTTTTAAAAAAATCTAATTTTTTTGAAAATGTTTCGAATGTAAATAAATTTGTAGTGTAAATTTCAGAGCTCAGATTTCCCCGAAAATATTTTTTTTTCTTTGCTATGACTGACTGAAGTTTGAACCTCTTATGTGTAGGTACATTCTGAAATTTTAAGTATTCATTTTGACCATTCTTGAATTAGTTTCGATTAGATCTCTCTTGGCATCTGTACGCATATATGTATCTCTATCTCCCATAGCTAAAAAAATTAATAGTCGTAGAAAATAAAAAAAAATGCATGTAGGACTCTTATAACGTCTAGTCAAGATCTCCCTTTTTGGTCGCATTTTCAACTGTATATAACGAAAAATTTCAGTAGAACGAATAATTCGTGGGGCATAAATGAAAACTGATTACAGGTAGAAGGAATCTTGTATTTAACCCTTCAATGCTCGAGTCATATCTTCCGATTCCATATCGAAGTTACTACGATCATAGGATGCCTGTTTGGAAGCAGAAGTTTCTATTGCACGTAGCTCCTCTAGTGAGCGCGACTTGCAGACCTGATATGAAGAAAGTTTTTACCTGTTGCTTGAAATAGGTGTGCGTAGTTCTCGTGTTCTGTGAACGTGCATGAAACATGGTTTGAATCTTGAAATAATAAATATCTTGAATCATGAAAAATTAACATATTTACTTTTATCTTGCTCTCCCAATGACTTCTTGAAACCTTTTAATTTGAATTCCTCGATAAAAATTTTGAACTTTTGATTTCATCATACAATGCCATTTATGAAAACGATTTATTTGGTATTACATGTAAAAAAAAGTACTGTATAATGAAGTTTTATAATAGATAAAGTAAGGATATTAGTCTATGTACCCGCAAAAAAGGTAAATTTATGTCCGATATTCGAAAAATCATAAAGTGTCGATCCAAATGGAAAATTTATAAACAATAGAAATGACTTGGAAATTTTGCAGATTGTTTATAAGATTGCCCTCTAACTACTTTCGAAAGGAAAACTCATTCTAAGAAAACATTTTACGAGTTATTTTTTTAGTGTTATCTAAAAAGGAATGCTAAACTTTAAAGCAGAATTGAAACTGGGATATTATCTCGTTGTGACCTTCATTGAATGTAGTCTGAAATCTTCTTAAAATTGATAAATTTTCTTTCGTTTCTAACGAAATAGCTCAACATAACGCCTATTAAGGCTGTATGGGCATAACTTGAAAACGATTACCCGTAAAATGTTGAAATTTTCTTTCGTTTCTAACGAAATATCTATGAAAAGAAATGTCTCAATCTAACGTGTATTAAGGCTGTATGGGCATAACTGGAAAACGATTACCCGTAAAATGTTGAAATTTTCTTTCGTTTCTAACGAAATATCTATGAAATGAAATGCCTCAATATAATGTGTATTAAGCTGCATGGGCATAACTGGAAAACGATTACCCGTAAAATGTTGAAATTTTCTTTCGTTTCTAACGAAATATCTATGAAAAGAAATATCTCAATATAACGTTTATTAATGCTGCGGATCCCGCTAGAGAGCAGTATTTCAGCTTCATTCACAACACGGTTACCTCGAGAAACGGAATCTTCCTTGAACGTTAAACACGTGTGCAAATGTTAATTCTGACGCCTCATCATACAAAATGAAAGAAGAGATGTACGATATTAAGAGGAGTAAAAGAGAGTCGCGTGGTGCACACATCAGGTTTTTTGTTATTTAAATTTCATACATTTATTTGCCACCCAAATCTCAACTGCTGTAAACCTCTAGAGGTGTTAAACCAGCCTTGACACCAAACACAGTCGAAATGATTGCGAGGAAATTGAAAAAAAATTAATGGAACTGATGAGGAACAGAAATCTTTGAAAACTTTTTTCAAAGCGAAACTGCAATCTCTCTTCTAATTTTCTTCTCATTTCTTACGGGAAGTGTCTAAGCGTGTAGGTTAGGCTAATGCGTTTACGAAATTTATGTCACGCACAGCCAAGAAAGTTTCCGAAAGGGAAGGATAATATATATGAAGGAAAACTGTCATTCCCTTCTTTTTTTCAGTTGTATATACGGCACGTAACGAAATTTCTCCTACGCTAAAGGGAAATCGGAAATTCCGCAACATATTCTTTGCTCGCAAATCGGAAATGGGCGATAGCGGGGGTGGAATCAGTGATTCGGAGATAAATGTCTCCGGAGGGGACAAGGGAAGATGAACCAAAGAAGAACTAGGGGTCCATTTGAACCATCCTCGATATATATTCGATGTATGCATTACAAGATATTTTAAACTTGTTAAAATTTGTGTCTACGACTAGTTTCTAGTGGAAGTGCTGAAAGATCTTTTTCAACCATGAATAGAGTCGAAACATTTCTTGTCAAAAACACGTGAGGTTGACCAATTTAGCTATGCAATCGAGCCGCTGTATCTGAGTCGGCAAAGGCAACGCTGTCGTAACTGGAGGATGGTGGGTTCGGAACCCGAGCAGACCTAAGACCCGCCGTCTTCGTTAAAGGTGACTGGGGCACTAAAAATAGGTTCATGGTCACAATGTTCTCCAAGTTTCAATCAATACCTCTGGGAATGGCAGGTCAAGTCTATGGGTATTCTTGGTCCCTGCTTCAAAACTACGAGGACCCACTTGAACAAGAAGTCGTACTTTCACCCTTGAGGTGCTAGTAAAACGAAAAGCTCACACCTTTGTCTTAATACAAGTCTTTTTAGTAGTAGTTTAGTTTAGTTTATCTTAGGTTAGGGTTTTTTCAGGTTCCTGGAACTGTGCCAGGTTCCAGCGATCCTTTTTTCGAGCACGCCGAGTCACGGGGGTTCCGCAGGGTGGGCCAAAGCTCCGTCACAATGACTCTTTGAGTGATGGTCCCGAGGACCAGGATTGCGAGTGTCACCTCTCAAAATTTCCTGTCTCTCTTTTTCAGCCTCTTCGGTTTGCCGTCTTGTTAGGTGCAACGAGCAAAATTCTCACTCGTGGTTTTCCATTTCTCATCTTTGGTTCGCCACAATCTCATTAATTCCGGCGTCAAGGGGTTCACTAAGCATCCAGTAGTATTCCAAATTCCTTCCTCTCAGTAGTGCACATCTTCTGCGTTCGCTCGTGGATAGCGCATGCGGCGCGACGGACGCGGGCCGGGTCCTTCGACGGGCTAAGTGTGGGGTGGGGTGGCCCTATACTTGCGATCTGCCCACCGATGCTGGGATCAGCCTGGAGGGCCTCACGGCTATATGGGCCCGGTTGGCACTTGATTGATTGATTGATTGTCTTAATACGAGAATCCGGGTTGGTTCGACCAAGTGGAAGACAACAACAAACAGCTTTCCTTTCGGTGTATGATTATAAAGGCGAATGAAGGTTGAACAAGATGGCCTTAAAAGCTACAAGAATTGATTTAATATTATAACACGCTATTTTAGAAATCACTGATTATGCCATACTGTTTTCGAATTTTACTGTCATGCAAGATATGTCATTTTGTAAAAGAAAAATAAAAGGATTTGTCATAATTCATTTCTTACTAAATATATTTTTTTAATTTTTCTAGTTATTCATAAAATTACTTTAGTGTAAATTTGTCTGGTAAAGGCTAGAGCTCTATTATTTCCCAGGGAAATTTAAACCTGGTTTAAACTTAGACCTTAATTTAAAAGACACAATGTGGTTACAAGTATATTTTACAAGATACATTGAAGTGGCGTATAGCGTTGTTGATTTGTTTTAAGATGTATTTATGTGTACATGCAAAACTATGGGTGTATGTATAACACTTATGAAGGAATATATGTACCCTGTATTCCAAAGAACATTTTTTATGGAAAATCACTGTATTTTGGATTAAGAACTTGGACCCTCAAGTACTATAAAATTCTGGCTACGTCACTAAATCTTAGCCTTAATTTGTAATATGGAAAGAGGTGGCTTTCTTGTCAAAGAGTTCTGAACAGAAGGATAAGTAGATTCACCCTAAGTTTTATTTTAGGTTTTAGTTTGGAGTAGTCTGTTTTGATACACAAGAATTTACAAGGCAGGGATCTATCTCTTGAAACTGATTCTGAACATCCATGCCAGCAGAGGAATTCAAACCCACGATCTCCTTTATCGAAATGCAGCACCCTATCCATTTGGCTTCAGGAAGGACCGGGGCTAGTCAAAACCATGCAAATATATAGTACTCCTAAAAAACAAAAACAAAAAATAAATCCACCTTTATTTTTAGTATTTTAGAGATGGTAAGATTATTCTTCTTGTATGGAAGATGAACAGTTTGTCCTGTGCATGAAAGAAATCTTAGAAACTGTATCGGGCCAGAATTGCATAACACACTAAAAATACGAATAGACAATACGGTACATTGATGTAGCCAGAATTCTTTTCGGGCAGGGTCCAAAGTATTAATCTATAGTGAACTCATAAAACAATTCACTACACAAATATACACAAATATTAGTATATACATAAATCTTATACATCCATCGTTTTACATACATAAATACGCCACAAATTGGATCAGCAATGCTCTGCGTCATTCCATTGTATCTTGGAAAATATATTTGCAACAGCATTGCGTCTTTTAATTAACGCTTTAAGTTTTTACCAGAATTAAATTTGCCTGTTCAATATACATGAGTCCTATCATACACTCATAGTTTTACATACATAAATACGTCATCAAATGGATCAACATTCATTCTCTACGTCATTTCATTGTATCTTGGAAAATATATTTGCAACCCCATTGTGTCTTTTAATTTATGCTCTACGTTTTTACCAGGTTTAAATTTACCTGAAAAAAAACTGGAGTCTGTTTAATTCATAATCCATTACTTACCAGACAATTTTGTAGTAAAATAATTTTATGAAAAACTAGAAGGAAAAACTGAGGAATTATGATCGATCCTTTTATTTTCTTTTACAAAATTACTTACCTCCATCGAAATTATAACATAAATTAAATTATAACATACAAAATTACTTACCAAGACATCGAAATTCGAAAATAGTATGTCCTAATCAGCAATTTATAAACTGTTTTGTAATAGTAAGCTAATTCTTCTAGCTTTTATGGCCAACTTGTCAAATCGTTATCTGCATTTATAGCCTATGTGCACGAAAATAAGGCTAAATTTGTGAACCTCGTGTGACCTACTCTGTTGCAAACAAATGTTTTTGCTCTTTCCATGGTTGAAATCAATATGTGCTTTAATTTACAAGACAAATTTCTATTAAGTATAAATTTGCTTGATAAATACAAAAGCACATTAGAAGCACGCTCCAGTACTCATCAAAATAATTTAAACTATTTTTTGAATTACAAAATGACATATCCAAATACAAAATTCAAATTTGGAAAATAAAATGCATAGCAGCGCGAAACCTTTTACGATTATTATTTTCCCTGCAATCATTGTCAGGAAGCTCAGCAACAATTTCATTATTAATGTTGTTAATATTATCATAGAATTTAATAGAAATTTTACGGCAGATATCTTTAGAAGTTAAGATATTAAGATCACGCAGTATGATCTCATTACGTAAGTAACGCGGAACTGTTTCTATTCCTCTGAGTATTTTATTATAAGTACGGTTAAGAATATATAAGTTAGCGGGGAACGCAAACGACCAGACTGGTGCTGTATAAGTTGTAGCTGGAAGTATTACTGAAAAGAAGCTGCTACTCCTCGTATCAAGTTAGCCTTTTATTTTTCTCTCTTGTCTCTTACTTTAAACTTTTATTTCTTGTACTGTAATTTTCCTTTTTATTATAAAAAATAAATAAAATACAAAAACAAAAAAAAATATTAAAATTTTATAAAACGGATGTCTTTATCCACAAAAATATCTCTATCATTTTTTAACTTTTAAACTTTCTTCTTTAATTTTAAATTTTCTTTTATTTTCTTTATCTATTTATACTGCTATCTAGGGCCCTAAAGATTTTCTTTAAACTTTTAATATAAATTTTCCATTTATATTGCTTTGCTCCCATGTTATTGCAAACTTCATGTCCTGACTTCACACCTTGATTGAATCTATGTACTCTAAAAGATCGGGGATACGGCTGCAAGCCAAGGCACCCCGAACAACCTACTACTGAAGATAAAATTCGAAAACAGAGTGGCATAATCATTAATTTATAAACTATCGTTTAATAGTAGTCAATTAATTCTTGTAGCTTTTAAGGCCAGCTTGTTCAAACCTTCCTCCACATTTATGGTCCTGCACCGTAGGTAATGCTAAATGTGTCAACCTCACATGCCCAGTTCTATTGCGAAGAAATACTTAATAAGCGTTGAAAGCGATCTTTCAACGCTTGCAGTGAAAACTAATACTCAAATTTTAATTAGTTAAAAAGAATCTTGTAATTCATACACGGAAAATATTTCAGGGAGAGTCCAGATCCCCGCACTCCCTATAAACGCATCCTTGTTACAGATCCTAGTAGTCTCGAAGAGGTATTGTCTTTAAGACACCAAGGAGTGAGGTTTATAAACCTTGAGTCAAGAGACTTTGTTTTCATTAGTCCCAACAAAAGGTCGATGTCCGTTCTCATAACCAGATATAAATATGTATCATAACACATTCTTGATTCTTAACAAAAGGTTCTGATATTTAAAGTAGGCTGTTTGGCGGACCTGGTGACGAAATCATCCAGCTGAATCCCTGATTTGCATCACCGTTCACTTTCCCCTGTGCTAAGTGGCCGTCATTTTGATTCAATTAAGCTGGTAGTTAGTTCTATTCTCGCAGCGTCTCTCTCCTACTTTTCCTGCCGTTGCCGCCAACGTAGCGTGACGTCTCACTCCGTTTGAGGAAAGCGAGTCCTCCTTTCGCCGTCATATTTAGACTGATTGGCGAAACAACAAAATTTTTCTGCCTCATTCTGCCGCTGCATATGAAAATTTTTCATCTTACTGGTTTTTGTTTTCTTAAACCCATTGATTGCCGTATCGAAACGAATAAAGAGATAGTTTTTCTTCTATCGGATTCTAGAACTTTCTAGCATACATAAAAAACAAATAGGACTAGTTGGAGTTGTTTTTTGATCGATTGTAGTGGAATAAGTTTAAACAAAAATCGTTTGGTTTAAAAACAGATTTATTTTGATAAGAAATCTTATTTGACTATGTGCAGAAAACAAAGTTCTAAGAATTTCCAGGAACTCCATATAAGATCTTTCAATTCATTTCGGATTTAGAATATAAAGGATATTTCAAGTTGACCGGATCACATAAATCTCGGAAAGAAACTTTTCATTTTTTTAATTCTCAAAAAATATTATAGTTTTTTAGGAGACCCATCACTTTTAAGCAACTTTAAATGCAAGATTTTTTTCTTATTTTTCATCTTAACATATCTTTTTTAATTATTATCATAAATACATGCGATTTTCAGCAATTGTTCTCTATTTTAATTAGTTTAGGTGAATTTAAATTTTATTTAATTAATTTGGCTGAATTAGTTAATAATCTCGAAAAATATTATAGTTTTTTAGGAGACCCATCACTTTTAAGCAACTTTAAATGGAAGAATTTTTTTTATTTTTCACCTTATCATATCTTCTTTAATTATTATCATAAATACATGGGATTTTCAGCACTTGTTCTCTATTTTAATTAGTTTGGCTGAATTAGTTAATAATCTCGAAAACTATTATCGCTTTTTAAGGGATACATCACTTTTAAACAAATTTAAATGAAAGAATTTTTCACCTTATCATATCTTCTTTAATTATTATCATAAATATATGGGATTTTCAGCATTTGTTCTCTATTTTAATTAGTTTGGATGAATTAGTTAATAATCTCGAAAACTATTATCCTTTTTTTAGGAGACACATCACTTTTAAACAACTTTAAATGGAAGATTTTTTCTTATTTATCATCTTATCATATCTCTTTTAATTATTATCAAAAATACATGGGATTTTCAGCATTTGTTTTCTATTTTTATTTAATTAGTTTGACTGAATTTAATTTTTATTTAATAGTTTATAATCTCTAAAACTATAATAGTTTTTTTAGGAGATACATCACTTTTAAACTACTTTAAGTGGAAGATTTTTTCGTATTTTTCATCTTAATATATCTTTTTTTAATTTTCATCATAAATACATGGGATTTTCAGCATTTGTTCTATACTTTTATGTAATTAGTTTGGCTAAATTTACTCTGTTCCAAAAAAAAAAGAGTTTTTATATAAAATGAAAAATGAAAACTTGTTTTAAAAAAGTTTTAATTTTTCCTACACACTGAGCACAGACTTACAACACAAACATGGTTTCGTTAATAAATGTTAATATTTTGACTTTACACAGATTGATAAATGAGACCACATAAATAATTACACTAATTATGGAAAACAAAAATAGTTTAATGGATTATAAAGAGGGGAAGCATCGTGAAACATTCCCGCTTAAGAGGCATACAACATACAAACCACAACTACTGTTGCCACCTACAAAAAGAATAATGTTAACCATAGTACAAACAAATACATGGAGTATGTTACACGAAATTGAAAGATGACAACATTAACAGTAAATTTTACAATAATTATTAGTTGTTATTCTCCACCTATTTAAATTTTAAAAAGAATCGTAAATGTTACACTAGGGGATTGTGTTTTCAAAAAAGTTAAAATGTTTAAAAATTCCATTTCAAATATTGTAAATAATAAATGATATAAACAACAACGAAAAAAATAGGTAGAGTTTCCTCAGTCTATAATGTATTTACAGTGAAAATTTGAAATGAATATGTGCAATAGTTTTTTATTTATAATGCGCGAAAGTCGGAAAAACGCATATATATATTTAAAATGTTTACAGTTTAAAAAAAAAAAAAAAAAAAAAAAACCTGTTTCTACTATGATCACATGACTTGGTATTAGTTTTTTTTTATATTAACTGCTGGTGTTTGCCACTGCCTGACCGAAAATTTAGAGCCTATTTATCTTAAATCGTGTTTTATCAAGATTTGTCAACTTTAAATTGATATCGCTCAAAATATATTTAATAAACAACACAGCTGATATTTTGTATGGATTTTTTGCCTATATTTGAGTTTTTGTTGAGATTTTTAATTATAAGCAATATTTTTGAAAATAATTTTTGCGAGATAAAATCAATCCTTCAACAACTCTTAAGCCGAACGATAGCCGATTGGTTAGGGTGCTGGCCTTCGGAACCGGAGTTCGTGGGTTCGAATCCCACTGAGGCATGGATGTTCGTAGCCGTTCGGAATCGGCGTTAAACTGTAGGTCCCGGTCTCATTAGCCCTCGTGTTGCAAAAAGTAGACCGTAGCACTCCAAACCAAACCAAACCAATCAACAACTCTTAAATCTTTTACTCTATAAATTATTAAAAATTGGTAGTTAATATTTTAATTAATATTTTTCATTCCAAAGATAAATTAATTTATCATATTTTTTTTTTTACTTGAAAAGGAAAAAGTTATTTGAAAACAACTATTTATTAGTGAGTTATAAAAGAATTTGAATTTTGTAACTGAAGCTTTTAAATTTCGAACAAGTATTCATATGCTTAATAACCTCCATATAAATATATGTATGAGGGACAATTTCATTACAAAGAGATTATAGTTTTGAAAAATAGGATTTTGTTCCAAAGGCCCCTTTTTATCCTTTGGCTCACCTGTGCATCAAACATACATATCTAATGCTTTATACGCTTGTATATCCCATACATATAACAGCTTATAAATAAAATATAGTTTATTGTGTACCACATATGATATATAAGAATATAAAGTATTGGAAGCATATAAGTGATGTGCAGAACAGGCGAACCACGTTCTCAGTAAAAGCAATTGGGGCACGTAAAATAGGTTCGTGGTTGCTCATCCAAGTTCCTAAACGATACCAGATGGTAGGTTAAGCCTGTGGATCTTTTGCTTCTAAATTAGGACGACCTTCTATTAGAAGTATAACCTCTCGAGGCAGTGGCAACCATCTCTCCATGAGAAAATTCAATTGACTTTTCAATGGACACACCACAAAGCAACAAACCAGGACAAACAAAGGTTTAAAGGAGAAGGAAAATATACGAATCTGCTGAACCTCTCTCTTAACATAACCAAAAATGCAATGTATTCTTATTACTAAATGTGTCAGATGGCACTGAGGCGTACCATCTCATAGAGATATCTTAAATCTGACGTAACCATTGTGAGTGATAACGAGAAAGATCATAAACTCGCAAGAGCTGCTTCGCTTGAGGCCAAGCTAAGTAACGCCTTCCTGACCTAACAAGTAATCTCTACTCTTAACATTAGCAAACCTTGTAGTATTTTCCAATTTACTAATAGTTTTTTAGGACTAGTTCTAGAAGGGTAGTATTACTCAGAAGGAACAGCCTTGCATTGCTCGTATAAAGTTGTTTTGGTGTTCCTTCGAGATGTAAGGAGGAAACCCTTGTGTGAAGGAATTCCACTGAAAAAACTATTGCTGTCGAAATCTTTCGCCTTCGCTAGAGGCCGAGCCAAGCAATGATATCCTGACCTCAAAAGTAATCTCTACTCTTGAAGAAATTACCATTAGCAAATATTGAAATGCTCCTCAACTCACTCTTCGTATTTTAGGACTGGATTTGGAGGGTCTGTATTACTCAAAACAGCTTTCTATTGCTGGTATAAGGCTTTTTTGGTGTTCCTTCGAAAGACAAAAAAGGAACCATTTCAGGTGAGATTGCATTGAAGGAACGATTTCTGTAGGAACCACTGTGGTTGGTAACGAGAAAGACTATGAACTCGCAAGAACACTCGCTTGAGGCCGAGCCAAGAAACGATATTCTAACCTCAGAAGTAATATCTACTCTTGAAGAAATTACCATCCACAAATCCTGAAATAGCTTCTCAATTCACTCTGGGTATTTTAGGATTGGTTTTGAAGGGTCTTTATTACTCAGAACGAACATCCTTCCATTGCAGGTTTAAAGCTTTTTGGGGGTTTCTTCGAGAGATACATATAGAGACAAACGGGTGATTAGTGCTCGACCATGAAAATCCCTGCAAGAGACACGGGCGTTTTCTTGCCTAACTACGCAGAATGTGTTATAAAGAACTCAAACTAAATTGCAAATTATGGCATAGTTTGAGGTTTGGATTTCTTATAGTTGAATATGTGACATGCAATAAAACTGATGTTTTGAAATATGGGAGAATGATTTTTTGAGAATGAAAACACCGATATCGTCTCCTTCCAAATTCAGACAATTTGATTTTCTAAACAGAGCATTGTAAAATTGTGACAAGATAAAAAGCTTCTATACCATACAAAAACTGATTTTTTTAAATGCCTCTTAAAACGTTTAAATTAGAGAAGTGATTCTGACAATGTGACGGAAGAACAAAGAACAATTATAAAAATATAGGTTACAGGGATTTAAAGATGATTCCTAAAAGAAATACAACAAATGCCACACTAGACATTTAAAAAATAATACACCGTTATTTAACTGGCACACTTATCGAAAATGGTTTGCCGCCATTTTTGCTATAGGATTGGCAGTAGGTGGGTATTTTAAATAAATTAAATTAATAAAAAAAATTGTTATTATATGCCAAAAATTTTCTTTTATTTGAATTTTGATTTTGAAGATCTGCTTTTATTTTGGAAGTAATGGACTCATGGAACCGATTTATCTAGATCGATTGGAATTAGTAACAAAAGGAACAATAACAAGTCAATTTTTCCAAAACGAAATTAGCATCCAGGTGTATCTGCACTAAATTTCCAAGCGTGTCACTCGGAGAATTAAGTAAATTTTGTAACATTATATAAAACCAAAACATTCCATAATTCTCCAAGTACTATAGAAGAAGAAGGTAGTGAATATCGTAAAAAAGACAGACATCGTCATCGCGGAAATGAAAGTTCAGAAAGAATGAAACATATATAAAAAGTTTATTTACATTTACGTCCCACATCGTTCGATAGACCTTCCTCCTTCAGCCAGCGCTATCAATTAATCTATCAGCAAATCGTCTATCTACAAGTTAATGACTTCGATCGGGTGATGATTTGCAATCCACCGCTACCTTTATTTCGTGTTAGTTACTTCATTGTGTTTAGATGGCTGTGGTAATTGTTTTAAACGCAGTTTTCCACGGTTAAAAGCAGGAGATTAAAATGTTCAATTCATCACATAATAAATAGGCGAAAATGATATTTTTCTATCATTATGACGTCATTCATTTAAATATTTCATTTATTCATTTCTTATTTTATATTATTTAAAATCGTCTGCTTAGTATCTATTCGATTTGAACTGAAATTTGAGATATAAAGTGATTCACTTTCATTTCTATGTGACGCAAATTATAGCATTTTTATATGAGAACTAATTTTAAATTTAATTCTTGGTTCATTTTTATGTTACAATGAAATGCATATCAACAATATTCTAAGTACAAAAAGTACAAATTTCAGTGACTCTCATGGCCAAATAAAACCTATCATTTTATATAGTTATCTTCATATTCATATGGTTGTCGATATGAATGTGTGTTTCTGTTTCATACAAAACTATGTGGTTTGTCATAAATTTCCTTAATTTTGGAAAACATTTATTACTACCAACAAAATTAGCACTGTTGCTGTCAAAACCTGTGCTTCCTATTCTATCACGTAATATGACAAGATCTGTTAACTTTGCTAATCAACGTACAGTAGTAATACAGTAATGCAATTTAGGGTTAAGCTTATATTTTACAATAAAAAAAGTTTGAGCAAATTTAATATAAGACAAATTCGATTATAAAAACTGAATAATGTTATAATACGCTTATGATAGAAATATATAAACATGCCAATGACTCGAACTGAACTGTGACGAATTTAGAGAGTTATGCACGAAAAAAAAATCTTTGTTTAAAAGTAATATATTAAGCTCACCGTAGCAAAGCACGGGCACATTTGCTAGTTTAATATAAAAAGGATTTCATATGAATGGTTTCATAATCTAAAACTAACGCTAACTAAAGTAAAACATAACTATAATATAAAATTATCCATCTCTATAATATAAAATTATCCATCTACTTAAACTCAGAATGATTATCTTTCTAAATCCATAAATGAGAAATGCCTGTTGTTTCTTCAGTTATTTCATTATAAGCGTAGCTGAATGCAGTGGCGTAGGCAGATTTTTTTCAAGGGGGGTGCTTATAATTTTCAAGAAGGGTTATAATTCTAAAAAATAATAGCCCGCATAATTTCTACAAAAATTTTTATTTTTGCAATTTTGTCTGAGCTGAAGGGGAGGTGTTTAAACCCCTAACACCCCCCCCTTGCATACGCCCCTGGCTGAATGAAATCCGTAAAACGTTTGTGTGGAATTAATTTTGCGTTTAAAATACTTCAAATTACACAGACGTGTTATGTGATAATGCAGTTGATTTTAAAAAAATTAACTATTTTTGAAATCGATGACAAAATTGATGTGTACTGAAATATTGATTTGGAACTGTCCTAAGTGTTACCACCCGAGGTGAGTAATCTGAACTAAGAAAAGAAACACAAGGGAACATTACATCTGTAAAATAAACAATTCCTGTAAAGAAATGTAAAAATGAAAAACCCTGCACCTACTTATTTGCGGTAAATTACTAAAGGGGTCCGAATGACCCCGTCCACCATTCTAGTAAAACAGGCCAATATTTCAAAAACTAACAAATCTATAATGCTAATTTTTTTTATAAATATGTGTTATCTATTTAGGAAAACTATAAAAAATATCAAATAATTTCTTCCAATCAAACAAAAGTAATCAACTGGCAAAAGTGCTGAGGTGTCAAAATGATTCCTACCACCATGTTAGTGTTAACCTAAACTATATGACTAGATGTCGAAAATATTATAAATTTATATTAATCTTTGATAGGTATTTCTACAATTGTGTTGTAACAACAAATTTCTATTTCTTCACAGAGCTCCATAATTTACAAACTTTTATTTAATTCACACTGTGGATTTGACACTAACTTCCCAATCTTTTTCTGTCATCGAACCAAAATTTTATGCACTAAGGCAAGGGTATTCAACTTTTTCGTTACCGTATTAGTGCTAAAGTCGATTTCCAACGGTTTTAGAAGGATTAGAACTCTTGTACTTAAGAGCAGCGCCCTACCAATTCAGCCATCTTTCAGCTTTCACAGATGAAAGATTGTTTACTGTATTTATTTTCACCTATACAAAGCACCTATCCTTACTAATAAAGAAATGTGATCATTTGTATTTTTGTAATCTGATTTTCGCATAGAAATTTTAACACTTGCAATCACCCGATTTTGCGCACAGTTAGATATTATCCAATTAGATCTTACAGATTTGAAA
>JAGEOH010001168.1:0-25000 GCA_032207245.1 Pardosa pseudoannulata
CGGAGTTCGTGGGTTCGAATCCCACTGTGGCATGGATGTTCGTAGCCGTTCGGAATTGGCTTTAAGCAGTAGGTCCCGGTCTCGTTAGCCCTCGTGTTGCAAAAAGTGGATCGTAGAGCTCCAAATAAATCATGTGAATCTAATAAAAGTTTTGGAAATAGATAAATCTGCTGCATATGGATCTTTCTGCATCACTGACTGTCTCATAAGCAAATAAATACCTACGCCCTAAATTATGGTAATTTTTCATTAAAAGGCATTTGTCCAGCAATTAGTTTCCAGTGCAGATTGGGTACATATTTACGTGTTAACGAAATGGCAATAATTACTGGATTCTTCTGGAATCGAAAAACACATCCATTAATTGCTCTTTTCAATATGGGAGATTTGGTTTGGTTTGGAGTGCCACGGTCTACTTTTTGCAACACGAGGGCTAATGAGATCGGGACCTACAGCTTATAGCCGATTCCGAACGGCTACGAACATCCATGCCACAGCGGGATTCGAACCCATGAACTCCTTCAATATGGGAGAAAAATTGTGCATTATACTATATTTAGCTACAGAATTTTCGTGCCAATATTTGCTTGATTCCGACTAGTGTTTACATTTCGCGGTTTTTGAAATGCGCTGGGCCCTGCCGTTTTTTATTTAACGTTGACGCACCCTGCACCTTTTTTTCGTTTTCAAATTTATATAAATTCTGAAATCAATTAAAAACTGAGAAAGTGGCTTTTTAAATAAAACATGCCTTTTCATTCTAAAAGGTAAATTTTCATTCAGTAAAAGTGTCCTTTTTTTGACAAGTTCCCCTGCCCCTATTTGAAAACTATGTGAATACTAATTTTAACTGCTGTCTCTTTATTGGATTGTGCAACTATTCGGAAATTTAAATGGAGAGAGTATCCCCATTTTTATGAAAACTAGAATAAAGAATAAAAGCAATCAAACTGTTTCGTTTAATATTTGTCTTTTCTACATTTATTGATTTGATTCATGTACCACAAGAGAAGTATAATGCATGGATCAATAAAAAATGGATAGTTAAAAAAACTATATGTTATCGAATCCCAAAGTTTCAACTACCTTCAGCCTCAATACATTAGGATTTCAATTGAATTGTGTTCTCATAAATTAATGATTCATCTAGCACTAGAGGGATATAATGCGTAGATCAATAACCCAGTAAGTTTGAAATTCGCTTCTCCGATTTAATCAAATGAAAGTTATGGAAATAGATAATTCTGTTGCATGTGGAATCTACTGCACCCCATACTCTCTCATTTGCACACTAACAACTATGCTGCACATTTTAGTAATTCTAAATTAAAGCATTGGTCTCTATTTTCTATTATTTGGTCTCTAAATGGCCCATTCGAGCTAGTAGGTTGTAGTTACAGAACACAATGCAATTTAAATCATAATGTATTGAAGCTGAAGGTAGTTAAAACGAAAAAAAAAAAGAAAAAAAAAGAATGAACTCTCATACTTTCTCATATGCACACTAACATCTACACTCTAAAATTGAGTAATTCTAAATTAAAGCATTGGTCTCTATTTTCTATTATTTGGTCTCTAAATGGCCCATTCGAGCTAGTAGGTTGTAGTTTGGGTGCATTTTCATCTCTTATCACCAAGGCAATAATCTCCAGTTTTATTAGAGTAGAAAACATCTCTACTAATTGTACTTTTCAAGCTTCAAGAAAATGTTACATTTGGCTTTTTTAAGATACATTTAGCTGGAAGATTTTCGTGCCAGCCATTGTTTGGCTGCAATTGTTGCGTCTTTCTATTAGACTGTAAAACTAGACTGAAATTAAAAACAAGAGAATATCCTCTTGAAGTAAATTTAGCATAAATAATAAAAGCTATTAAATTATTTGTAATATTTTGTTGTCTTTAGCTAATTTTCCTCATAAAAAATATGTTATCGGAACATAAAGTTTTAAATCCCTTCAGCCTCAGTACCTTATGATTTTAATTTCATTGTGTTCTGATAAAGAACTGATTCAATGTAGCACAAGAGGGAAATAATGTGGGGATCAATGACCCCGTAATTTTGAAATTCGTTTCTTTGATTAAGTGAAATGAAAGTAATGAAAGTTATGGAAGTAGATAATTCTGCAGCATATGGACCAGTGCGCTCTCTCGTATTCACACAAACACCTACGGCCTAATTTTTGGTAATTCATCTGTCGATCAATTAAGTGATCAATCCATTGAAGGTTGAGTACATTTTTACCTCTTACCGCAACGGCAGTAATTCCCGGATTTCTTTAGAAACAAAGAACAGATCCATTAAATGTTCGTGTCAATATTAAAGAAAATGGTACATTTAATTTTTTTTTCAGTTTGTTAGGTTAAAGGATCTTCATGCAAATATTTTTTCATTCCAACTGCTGTATCTTTTTATTGTGTTGTAAATCTATTCTGAAATTAAAAATAAGATAATATCATTTATTTAAAAATTAGAATAAAATATGAAAAAATCATATTGTTTCGTTTAATTTTTGTCATTCATAGCTTTTATTGGTCCGATTCAGTAACACAAGAGAAATAATACATAAATCAATAAAAAATAGTGAATTCTTTTTTCTTTTTTTTTAGTTTTAACTACATTCAGTCTCAGTACATTATGATTTCAATTACATTGTTTTCTGATACATTACTGATTCATGCAGCATAAGAGAGATATAATGCGTGATTCAATGACCACGTAACTTTAAAATTCGCTTCTCCTATTAAATCAAATGAATGTAATAAAAGTTATGGAAGTAGAGAAGTCTGTTGTATATGGAGCTTCCTGCCCCACATATTCTTTCATATGCACACTGACACCTACGTCCTAAATTTTGGTAATTTATCCCTAAACGGCATCAGGTGAACAATTAGATTCCAGTGTAGTTCGGGTACATTTTTATATCATATCGCCAGGGCGATCGCCCTGGGATTCATGGTTTTCTTTAGAATAGAACAGCTGCATGTTTCGGGTTTCAAGAAAAGTGGTACATTTAGCTAAAGGATTTTAGTACCAACAATTCTTTGGCTGCAGCTGTTGTTTATTTTTGTTGGACTGCAAATTTATTCTGAAATTAAGTACAAGAGCATCATGCAGAAAAATTAGAATAAATAATAAAAGTAATGAAATTGTCAGGTTATATCTTTGTTGTTTCTAGCTTATCTTCCTCGTCAAAATATCACTATGTTATCGAATCCCAATGTTTCAAATCCATTCAGCTTCAATACCTTATAAATTCAGTTTCATTGTGTTTTGATAAATAACTGATTTAGTACAGAGAAAGAGAAATATAATGCGTGGATCAATGAACCTATAATTTTGAAATTCGTTTCTACGATTAAATCAAATGAATGTAATGAAAGTAATGGAAATTAGTTAATTCTGTTGTATATGGATCTTCTTGCCCGACATACTCTCTCACATGCACACAAATACCTAAGCCCCAAATTTTTGTAATTCGTCCCTAAACGGCTTTGGTCGACCAAATAGATTCCAGTTCAGATTGAGTAAATTTCTACCTCTTACCTCCTAGGAAGGAATTCCCGGATTCTTTTGGAAACGAAGAACAGATCTATTAACTTCACCTTTCAATATTGAAGAAAATGGCGTATGAGATTTTTGAAATTCGTTTCTACGATTAAATCAAATGAACGTAATGAAAATTATGAAAATTAGATAATTGTTCTGCATATGGACCTTCTTTCACCACATACTCTCTCAAATTCACACAAACACCTAAGCCTTAAAATTTTGTAATTCGTCCCTAAACGGTTTTGGTCGACCAAATAGATTCCAGTTCAGGTTGAGTAAATTTCTACCTCTTACCTCCATGGTAATAATTTACGGATTCCTTCGGAAACGAAGAACAGATCTATTAACTTCACCTTTCAATATTGAAGAAAATGGCGTATGAGATTTTTGAAGTTCGTTTCTACGATTAAATCAAATGAATGTAATGAAAATTGTGGAAATTAGATAATTCTGCTGCATATGGACGTTCTTGCACTACATACTCTCACATGCACACAAGCACTTAAGCCCTAAATTTTTGTAATTCGTCTCTAAACGGCTTTGTTCAACCAAATAGATTCCAGTTCAGGTTGGGTAAATTTCTACCTCTTACCGCCACGGCAGTAATTCCTGGATTCCTTTGGAAACGAAGAACATATCTATGAACTTCACTTTTTAATATTGAAGAAAATGGCGTATGAGATTTTTGAAATTCGTTTCTACGATTAAATCAAATTAATGTAATGAAAATTATGAAAAATAGTTAATTCTGCTGCATACGGACCTTCTTCACCACATACTCTTACATGAACACAAGCACTTAAGCCCTAAATTTTTGTAATTCGTCTCTAAACGGCTTTCGAATACCAAATAGATTCCAGTTCAGGTTGGGTAAATTTTCAACTCTTATCCCCATGGCAGTAATTCCCAGATTTCTTTAAAAACAAAGAACAGATCTATTAATTTCACGTTTCAATATTGAAGAAAAGGCTTATGTGATTTTTTTTACTACATTTGGGTAAAGGATCTCCGTGTCAACATTTGTTAGATTCCAACTGCTGTATCTTTTTATTAGGTTTTAATGTATTCTGAAATTAAAAACAAGAGAATATCATCGTTTATGAAAATTAGAATAAAAATAAAAGCAATCAAACTGTTCCGTTTAATCTTTGCCGTTTCTAGCACTTATTGATTCGATCCATACACCACAAGAGGAATATGATACATGTATCAATAACAAATCGTAATTTAGTGTAAAAAAATCAATCTGTCATCGAATCAGAAAGTTTCAACTACCTTTAGCCTCAATGCTTTATGATTTCAATTGCATTGTGTTCTGATAAATTACTGATTCATGTAGAACAAGAGGAATAGTATGCGTGGATCAATGACCCCGCAATTTTGAAATTCGTTTCTCCGATTAAATCAAATGAAAGTTATGGAAACAGATAATTTACATATGTACCCTCCTGCACCATACGCTCTCTCATATGCACACAAACACCTACGCCCTAAATTTTGGTAATTCGTCCCTAAACGGCATCGGTTGAGCAATTAAGTTCGGGTACATTTTTATCTCTTATCACCAGGGCAATAATTCCCGGTTTCCACTAGAATCGAATAATAGCCCCATTGATAAAAGCTAAAAATGATATGCTTCATCTCTCTTGTCAGTTGTTACGGTATTAAAACGGATAAGATCTAAGCACCCTTTATCAGGTTCATCCCCCTTCACACGCTAGAATTGCCTTTTTTTCTTTTCCCTTTTCTCCTATCTTCCGACTATTGCCATCTACATGGATGAAAAGTCGTTTTATCGCATTGATGAAATTTCATTTTTACTCTTTGATCATTTTAGAATCAAAAGACGAAATCCACGACCGGAAATAAAATTAAACTGCAAATTAGCGGTTGATTATTTTTAATGTTATGTTATCTAGAAACAAAACATTTTAAATTAAACTCAGATTTTTTTTTCTTGTTAAATTTGTATTTCCAGTTCTTCTGAATGGTAAAAATATCAACACCTTTAACATGCTCGGCAACTGGTTCCAGAGCTATTGTCATAGGCAAACAATAGATCGAGAAAATATTAGATAAAAGTTTCACGATATAATAATTATTTTTAATTCATTTCTGTTTTTGTTTTTAAAAGAAAATTTCGAGGTTTTTTTTAAAATTAAGATAAATAATTACGGTACAACAAATGATTTTCTACAAACATGATTACATACTGCTTCCTTGTTTTCAATATTACAGGTCAGGAATATCTAAACTTAAAAGTAATTTACTTTATTTTGCTTTAATTTTATAATGAAATCAGGAGGTGCAGATATTATCCCCTAGAAATTTATATCAGAAAAAATTATAACTCTTTTGATTGTTATTCATTCTGAACTGAACTACCAAAATAAACTATACTTAAGGTATCTAATATACTTCTTACAATACTTGCGCAAATACATATAAGTATTCTTGAATGTACAAACTAATAACTGTACATATTAAGTATAGGGAACTAAATCCATTTATTTAGAAACTGAAATTGTTGTATATTCGTGTATAATTAATTTTTATCTATAAAAGCATTAAGTCCGTTTTCTAAAATTAAGAGTTTTAGTGCATTGGAAAAATAAACAAACTATGAATTAACATTGTTTCCAGGTAAAGACTCCCCATTTGGACAAGTCTTTGGTTACATTGCAGCATTATACACGAAAAATCACTGATTGCATTGCAGCATAATATATGAACACGATTGGTTACGTTGCAGCCATTGCTTACAAAACTGGTTACATAAAAATTCTATTTATTACATTGCAGCGTAATACACTAACACCATTGGTTACATTGCAACCACTGGATGATATTGATTGAAAGATGCTATTGATTACATTGCAGCATAAGTAAAACTATTACATCAGGTACATATATTATACAAAGCATTTCACACTATTATTATTTACATTAAAACAGTAATACATTGATACCAATTTAAATTCACACATTTTTATTATATATATTTTGACATTGCACTTAATATACATTGTACACTTACAAATTTATAGCGATATATTTCCAATACCTCAAATTCATTTTTAACTTTTCTTAAATGTATAACTAGGAAAGTCCTAAATTTGATTAACCAGATAATAAGGAAGTACTAATAAAAGAGAAATATTTAGTTTAATTGGTCATAAATAGCTTGTAATTTAGTTATGTGTCTATTATTTATCTCTTCTTTGGAAGTTAGAACACAGTGATTTAGACTCTTCTCCAATGATGTTGTTCGGTGCATTATTGTTGTTGCTAATGCCACTTGGACAATCCAAGCACGTAAGCCGGAAAAAGCTTCAAGGATTAAGCCAAAAGATTCGCCTTTCGTTGTGAACAACTTCCCTAGGTGGAAAGAACGACTTCCTTGCAATTTAGGATCAGAAACCAAGAAGACCCCCCCCCACACACACACTCACACAGGTTTGGCTTACCACCTCTAGAGTACCTCCACTACTTCCAGTCTCTACTCGTAGTAAGTAAAGAGGGAACAACATCTCTCGCGTCCGTGGCCACAAGTTCAAGCCGTATGAGTCCCCTGCTTAGTGCTAAATAGGAGACAACTTCAGGGATATATCTCCTTTAGGTATATACGGGTTTCAAGAGCCCGGGTGTCACCTGAGTGAATTTATTTAGCATTCTTCCTGGTAGGCTTGAACTTACCTTTGTAGAGTTTTCTCCTTACTGGGTTGGACCAAATTAACCTTCGAAACATGTCGGACCTCTCGTAGGTCATCAGTGGCTTGGTAGCCCATATGGGTTGTGATGACTGTGATCAGTAGTAAGTTACTGCTGTTTAGATTTCGAATCTGGATCAGTGTAAAACGAATTCTCTTTCCAACTCTAGAGGTATCGTTTGGGAACTTGGAGGACATAGTGGCCATGAACCTAATTTACGCACCCCAATACCATTAACGACATACGGTGGATCATTGGTTTGAGTCTCGGACGTAATCCTTTGGCTACGAGATCGCTGCCTTTGACGATTGAGTTACCACGGCTCGAGGTAGACTGGTATTGTAAGAAGTAGCAATGGCCACTTCGAGCAATGTACATTTGTTCTTGCCAGATTCTGAACAAGTGTAGTAAGGAAGTTCCAGCCTAGACCATACAACAAAAATACAGCTGGTAGAAGTACATATCCAAGATGCATTTTATAACTATATATTAAGAAACTAATGTTAACAAATTAAATTCGATGCTTCAACGTTTTTTTTTTTACCGTTTCTCATAAGCCATCACAAAAGGAAAATATAATAGGAGTGATCAGGGCTAAGAAGAAACTTCGGATTTCTCCCAACCAATAGAAGGGCCCGTTGGTTTGGCGGGATCTGACCCCTCCGTTCTCTAGCTAACCCCGTTTTTTTTTCTCCGCGGGGGCAGACAGATTTTTTTAGTATGAGATTGTTTCCAAAGGAAAGAAGACGGGTGGACGCTGCTGTATAGCATCCACTGCTTGCGGAATATATAATTGGAACGACACGAGACAAAAGAAAAGGGACACCATTTTTTGCGAGACCGACACCGAGTCCAGAAGAGTCTACAAGCGATAAGTTGTATTTCTTAGGTATGTATTGTATAAAATCGTTTAATCAAGACAAACAAACAAGGTGTGTTTTATTAATGAGTTATAATTTCTTTTTTCTCAACACTAAATCAACGTAACATAATTCTAACATGTAAAAGTTTCTAGAAAATTCTGGGATTTCAAATCCTTTACTTCACAAATATATCTTAAAAATAAGTACCCTTTGATCATATTTCATCATGCACTAGACTTCTGCATTGCTTTTATTTTATGATTTTTGATAGACTAATTGTAATACATATGTTTATTTCCTTTCTAAAAAATAACTAGGAATTGATATAAAATTACACTTATTGCATCCAGATTAACATATTTTCGATTACAGAATATTTATATTCCCCAATAAAAATAGCATCTGCAGAAGTTACAGCATTTTAAATTAAATGCTTTTCATTTATAATAATATATTCCTTATGTTAGAACCCGTTTTTCATAATATAGGATAACTCTGTGTCTCAGATGAAATACATATTTTAAAGTTCATCAATTACTTATTGCGTTTTCATTCTATGACTTGATATAATTAAAAAAGAGAAAGAACTCATAGATTATGCATGATATGCATAAAGTCATGCAAAGGAAAAAATTGCATTTTTATCTTCTCCTTTTTAAGGAATTACATATTTACCAACATCATTGGGTACGTCTCACTCAATAACACTAAAAAGACAGGAAAAATCAATAAAATGAGCTAATATACATGATTAAAACATCAAAATTTGTTTTATTATTTTATTTTGAAAGAAATGTTCTCTATTTTGTGCGGATATTTTAATTTTTAAAAGTCTTCAATTCAGAAAAGATTTATGCAGTCATTTCTTGGTTTTTGTCTGTACACCATTCGGGTTTTTTGAAAAGGAACTTTCTTGATTTGCCCATAATCCACCCTGGTAGATTATTTAACCCTCTCATTAGAAACTCTTTGGAATTTAATAAAATTTGTTTATAAATGTTATCTATGAACCTTATAAGTTTTTGCCTGTACACCATTCGGGTTCTTCGAAAAGCAATTTCTTGATTTGCCCATAATTCACCCTGGTAGATTATTTCACCCTTCAAGAAGTACCATTAAAAGTTTTTTTTTAATTTAATAAAATTTGTTTATAAATGTTATATATGAACCTTATGAGTTTCAAATATATGAAAAAAATTATATTCATTTGTTAACGGGTTAGAAGGTGGTTTACTTACCCTGTCTTTATAGAATGTGAAAATGATACTTTTTCAAAATGTTAATTATATTGGGTGAAGAATGGATATTTATCATTAAAACGATACACTAATTAATAGCTAAACATTTTATTAGTGTCGTTTCGGCTGTTACTTCTGTTTGGTATTACAGACAGCAAAAGGTGAATTTAGGATTTCTCAGGAAAAAAAACTTTGCTGAAACAACCATTATTTATAAATTCCGATGCTGCTATGTATTTATGAAAAAACAAAAGAAAAGCATAAAAGGAGCTATCTCAGAATCTTTAAATGCCTCTATAGATATTTTAAATTTAAAGCTAATTTAATTTGAAAAATCATAATCTTGCTGCCTGGTGACAAAACATGTTTCTCAGAATAAGACCGTGAGCAAATTTTTCCATAATTTTTTTGGCAGGTGAAAAAAAATTGAGGAGGTTTGGATTTACTTATCTGATTGCAACAAAGTTTTACTGAAAAAGAGGACTACCGAAAAAGGAGTAAAGACTTAAAATGTTGGTTTAGAGAAAACAAGGAAAGTTTTGTTAAAGTTTGTAGCTAGATTCTCTTATAAGGGAAAACTTAGAGTTAAGAAAGTAAGGAAAAACTTAAAGTTGACTCGGATTGCTGTCAGAAATATGTTTTAACCCTTATTTTCAAAGAAGAAATCTCATCTTTTTATCCAAACAATTGCATCCTACCAAAGTCCTCCAACGTGTCTCTTATGGATTATTGTGCATTTGTACTTATAAAACAAGTTTTTTTTTTTTATAAGATGCATCTGGAAACATTGGATGGACTCTGGAAGATTATTGAAGAGAAGTGGAAAAAATTAACCTTGAAATTTTAAGAAATGCTCTGTTGTCTTGGTTTGGAACGCTAAAGTCTACTTTTTCCAACACGTGGGTTAATGAGACCAGGACCTACTGCTTAAAGCCGATTCCAAACGGCTACGAACATTCATGATACCCACAAAGTCCGGTTCTGAAGACCAGCACACTAACCAATCGACCAACGTTCGGCCTGCTGTCTTAAAACCAGGGTGTTATACGATAGTTCGCCAAAATGACTATCAGGTTGAACATATTAAAAAAATAAAATTCTTATATTTGTTTATGTATATAACTTCAAAAATACTTTAAAAAAGTGTGTGAAAATTTTCTATAGTTTTTTAAGGTTAGGGCGTTATTGAATAACGCTTTAAAAGCTTATTCTAAAGCTAGAACTTGCAATTAATGGTAAATCAGAAAAAAATGGTGTTATAATAAAGATTTTAAATCTAAAAAGGTACTGTCTTCTCCAATAAAAAAAGAATAAAGTTGATTGATATAAAAGTTAAAACGATAAAAAAAATAATATATAAAAAGGAGAAAAGGCTATTCCAAAAAATGTAGGAATAATAATTTTGAAAAAAGTAATATGAAAAATACGACAAATAAATAAATAAATAAATAAATAAATTGAAGTAACGTTAAATAACAGCAACGCAGGAAAATGTAGATTATTAATAATTTTTTAAATCTACATTTTTAAAAAGAAATAAATATTGTGCTGTCCAAAATAAAGTAAGAATCACCGTTAAAAAACAAATTATAAAAATAGATGATTTGAGTACCTACTTTTTCTCTTAAGCAGTTTTTTTTCTTTTAATCGTTCTGAAATCATCATAATAACTGACCTTATATTCAGTTTCTGCCATAAGATGTATTTTTGTAGACGTTATTTGAAACGACACTTAAAAAAAAAAAATATTTTTTCCCCTCAGAAAATCGAGCAGTCTGGGATCTATTCCGGGCGCTGGAATCATTTAGAGTTCAGGATGCATTACCATCAAATTTCAATCAGAAATATAATTCGAGTTAATAAATCAAAAAAGGCGAGGATCGCTTTCCTTTTTATTTGTAATGGTAAATTGATTGCTATTTAATGAGAACTTCGATCTGAGTTTTAGGCGGTATTTCGTTTCACTTATGGTTGATGACGGTGTTTTAGGATATACCGATATTAGGCTTTTTTTTTTTTTCCCAGAATGATGAGCCGATAAAATGCTGTTGCAGAGAATATATCTTCAGGGGAGGGCAAATGTAAATATTGGGTGAGAATAAAGTGACAAATATATTTGTAGCATAATCTTAATCGTGTATGAATGCATTTATGCTCTAAAATTCATTCCAGATGCTGTGAAACCCAAATAATGAGCTCTTGTACAGCATGAACTCGAATAGAAGACTAAAAATTTAGTCGAGATGATTAATCATAGAATTCCTTAGAAGACCATAAAAGTGTCGTAGATCATTTATTGTCAGGTGAATGTGATTTTAAATGCTGTGCAAGGATAAAAAGATAAATAAATTTGTAGTATGACTAATCAGTGAATATATTTATGCTACAAAATTCATTCCAGATATTGTGAAGAGGATTACAATGAAATCTTTTACAGTACAAACTCATATAAAAGGCTATAATTAAACAGACAAATATTCAGCAAATAGCTTAGGAGAATATAGAAGTGCCGCTGACCATTTATTGTCAGATAAATATTATTTTAAATGCTGGTGACAATAAAGAGGTAAATAAATTTGTAGCATGATCTTAATAAATTATTAAATACATTTATGCTCATATTCATTTCATATGATGTGATGTGTAATGAGCTCTTTTACAGCATAAATTTGTATAAAAAGCAACGATTTAAACAGAGGTAAATATATTTAAAGAATGCTTTAGGAGAATATAGAAGTAGCGTAGGGAATTTTTTGTCACTTGAAAATGATTTTTAATTCTGAGTGAGAATAAAGAGGTAAATAAATTTGTGATCAGAGTAAGAGGTAAATAAATTTGTAACATGATCTTAATCAGTCATATGCATATATGCTTCAAAATTCATTTCAAATGCTGTTAAATGATGTATAATAAGCTAGCTCTTTTACAGTAAGAATTCGTATAAAAAGCTACGATTTAAACAGAGATAGGTATTCCATGAATGCTTTAGGAGAAGATGGAAGTGCTACAGAACATTTGTTGTCAAGCGAATATGATTTTAAATGTTGAGTGAGAATAAAATGATCAATAAATTTATTGCATGATAGTGATGAAAGTATAGATGCATTTATGCTCCAAAATAAAATTCGAACGGTGTTAAGATGATGCATAATGAGATCTTTTACAGCACGAATTCGTATACAAAGCTACAAATTAAAGAGAGATAGCTATTCACGATAGCTTTAGGAGAAGATAGAAGTGCCGAAGACCATTTATTATCAGGTGACTATGATTATCAAGTGCATTTATGCTCCAAAATTCATTCCAGATGCTGTGAAGTGATGTAAAATTAGCTCTTTTACAGTAAGAATTCATATAAAAAGCTATGATTTAAACAGAGATAAGTATATTTAATGAATGTTTTAGGAGAATATAGAAGTGCCTCTGACCATTTATTGTCAGATGAATATGATTTCAAATGCTGGTGAGAATAAAGAGGTAAATAAATTTGTAGCATGATCTTAACCAATCGTTAAATGCGTTTATACTCAGATTCATTTTATATGCTGTGATGTGTAATGACCTCTTTTACAGCATTAATTTGTATAAAAAGCTACGATTTAAACAGAGATAGGTATATTTAATGAATGCTTTTAGGAGAATATAGGAGTGACGTAGAGCATTTTTTGTCAAGTGTGAAAATAATTTTAAATGCTGAGTGAGAATAAAGAGGTAAATAAATTTGTGATCAGAGTAAGAGGTAAATAAATTTGTAGCATGATCTTAATCATTTTCATATGCATTTATGTTTCAAAATTTCTTCCAGATGCTTTGAAGTGATGTATAATGATCTCTTTTACAGTAAGAATTCGTATAAAAAGCTACGATTTAAACAGAGATTGGTATTCAATGAATTCTTTAAGAGAAGGTGGAAGTGTCATTGAGCATTTATTGGGAAGTTAATATGATTTTAACTGCTGAGTGAGGATAAAAGGGTCAATAAATTTATTGTATGATAGTGATCAGAGTATAGATGCATTTATGCTCTAAAATACATTTCAGACTATGTGAAAGATATATAATGAGCTCTTTTACAGCCAGAATGAGTATAAAAAGTTATGATCTATTCAGAGATAATTGTTCACGAATGCTTTAAGAGAAGATGTGCCTTAAAGCATTTATTGTCAGATGAATATGATTTTAAATGCTGGTTCAGAATAAAGAGGTAAATAAATTTGTAGCATGATCTTAACCAATTATTAAATGCATTTATGCTCAGATTCATTTTATATGCCGTGATCTGTAATGAGCTCTTTTACAGCATTAATTTGTATAAAAAGCTACGATTTAAACATAGATTGGTATATTTAATGAATGCTTTAAGAGAATATAGGAGTGGCGTAGAGCATTTTTTGTTAAGTAAAAATGATTTTAAATGCTGAGTGAGAATAAAGAGGTAAATAAATTTGTGATCATAGTAAGAGGTAAATAAATTTGTAGCATGGTCTTAATCAGTCATATGGCCGAACGATGGCCGATTGGTTAGGGTGCTGGCCTTCGGTACCGGAGTTCGTGGGTTCGAGTCCCACTGTGGCATGGATGTTCGTAGCCGTTCGGAATCAGCTTTAAGCTGTAGGTCCCGGTCTCATTAGCCCTCGTGTTGCAAAAAAGTAGACCGTAGCACTCCAAACCAAACCAAACCAATCAGTCATATGCATTTATGCTACAAAATTCATTTCAAATGCTGTTAAGTGATGTATAATGAGCTAGCTCTTTTACAGTAAGAATTCATATTAAAAAGCTACTATTTATACAGAGATAGGTATTCTATGAATGCTTTAGGATAAGAGGGAAGTGCTATAGATCATTTGTTGTCAAGTGAATAGGATTTTAAATGCTGACTAAGAATAAAATGGTCAAAAAATTTATTGTATGATAGTCATCAGAGTATAGATGCGTTTATGCTCCAAAATATATTTCGGACGGTGTCAAGATGATACATAAGGAGC
Organism: Pardosa pseudoannulata; assembly: GCA_032207245.1. NCBI lineage: Eukaryota > Metazoa > Arthropoda > Arachnida > Araneae > Lycosidae > Pardosa > Pardosa pseudoannulata. The sequence continues at coordinate 14,351 of JAGEOH010001168.1, forward strand.
TCTTTTACAGCATGAATATTTATAAAAGTCTATGAATTAAACAGAGATAGCTATTCTCGAATGATTTAAGAGAAAATAGAAGTGCCTGAAACTATTTATTGTCAGGTGACTATGATTTTAAATGCTGGTAACAATAAAGAGGTAAATAAATTTGTAGCATGATCTTAATCAGTTATCAAATGCATTTATTCTCCAAAATTCATTCCAGATGCTGTGAAGTGATGTAAAATGTACTCTTTTACAGTAAGAATTCGTATAAAAAGCTATGATTTAAACAGAGATAAGTATATTTAATGAATGTTTTAGAAGAATATAGAAGTGCCTCTGACCATTTATTGTCAGATGAATATGATTTTAAATGCTGGTGAGAATAAAGAGGTAAATAAATTTGTAGCATGATCTTAACCAATTATTAAATGCATTTATGCTCCAATTCATTTCATATGCTGTGATGTGTAATGAGCTCTTTTACAGCACGAATTCCTATAAAAAGCTACGATTTAAACAGAGGCAGATATTCAACGAATGCTTTAGGAGAATATAGAAGTGCCGCTGACCACTTATTGTCAGATGAAAATGATTTTAAATGCTGAGTAAGAATAAAGAGGTAAATAAATTTGTGGCATGATCTTAACCAGTTATATGCATTTATGCTCCAAAATTCATTCCAGATGCTGTGAAGTAATGCATAAGGAGCTCTTTTACAGTAAGAATTCGTATAAAAATCTATGATTGAAACAGAGATAGGTATTCAATGAATGATTTAGGAGAAGATGGAAGTGCTATAGAGCATTTATTGTCAAGTGACAATGATTTTAAACGCTAAATGAGAATAAAATGGTCAATAAATTTATTGTATGATAGTGATCAGAGTATAGATGCATATATGCTCCAAAATGCATTACAGACGATGTGAAGTAGAAGTATAAGGAGCTCTTTTACAGCATGAATATTTATAAAAGTCTACGAATTAAACAGACACAGCTATCCATGAATGATTTAAGAAAAAATAGAAGTGCCTCAAACTATTTATTGTCAGGTGACTATGATTTTAAATGCTGGTAACAATAAAGAGGTAAATAAATTTGTAGCATGATCTTAATCAGTTATCAAATGCATTTATACTCCAAAATTTATTCCACATGCTGTGAAGTGATGTATAATGAGCTCTTTTACTGTAAGAATTCGTATAGAGAGCTACGATTTAAACAAAGATATGTATTCAACGAATTCTTTAGAGAAGATGGAAGTATCATAGAGTATTTATTGTCAAGTGAATATGATTTTAAATGCTGAGTGAATAAAATGATCAATAAAGAATAAAATGATCAATAAATTTATTGCAAGATAGTCATTAGAGTATAGATGCATTTATGCTCCAGAATGCGTTCCCGATAATGTAAAGAAGAAATATAATGAGCTCTTTTACAGCACGAATCCGTATAAAAGGCAACGAGTTAAATATAGATAGCTATTCACGAATGCTTTAAGAGAAGATAAAAGTGCCGTAGACCATGTGACTATGATTTTAAATGCTGGGGGAGACTATAGAGGTAGGTTTTTATGTGATCGTGATCAACGTATGGATGCATTTATACTCCAAATTTTATTCCTGGGGTTGTGAAGAAGATCAGTTTTATAGTTTGAACTCGTACATAAGGCTATGAATTAAACAAAGACAAGTATTTAACGAATGTTTTTGGAGAAGATAATAGTGCCATAGGACATTTATTGTCAAGTTAATATGATTTTAACTGCTGAGGGAGGATAAAAGGGTCAATAAATTTATTGTATGATAGTGATCAGAGTATAGATGCATTTGTGCTCTAAAATACATTTCAGGCTATGTGAAAAGTATGTATAATGAGCTCTTTTACAGCCAGAATGCGTATAAAAGGTTATGAATTAAACAGAAATAGCTGTTCATGAATGCTTTAACGTGCCTTAAAGCATTTATTGTCAGATGAATATGATTTTAAATGCTGGGTTAGAATAAAGAGGTAAATAAATTTGTAGCATGAACTTAACCAATTATTAAATGCATTTAAGCTCCAATTCATATGCTGTAATGTGTAATGAGATCTTTTACAGCACGAATTCGTATAAAAAGCTACGATTTAAAGAGATATAAGTACATTTAATGACTGCTTTAGAAGAATATAGAAGTTTCGTAGAGCATTTTTTGTCAAGTGAAAATGATTTTAAGTGCTGAGTAAGAATAAAGAGGTAAATAAATTTGTGATCGAAGTAGGAGGTAAATAAATTGTAGCATGATCTTAATCAGTTATCAAATGCATAAATGCTCCAAAATTCACTCATTCCATATGCTGTGATGTGTAATGATTTCTTTTTCAGTAAGAATTCGTATAAAAATCTATGATTTAAACAGAAATAGATATTCAGCTAAGGATTTAGTAGAATTTGGAAGTACTATAGAGCAATTATTGTCAAGTGAATTTGATTTTGAATGCTGAGTGATAATAAAATGATCAATAAATTTATTGCATGATAGTCATTAGATTATAGATGCATTTATGATCTAAATTTCATTCCAAACTATGTGAAGAAGATGTGTAATTAGCTCTTTTACAGCACGAATTCGTATAAAAGGCTACTAATTAAGCATAGATAGCTATTCACGAGTGCTTTAAGAGAAGATAGAAGTGCCTCAAACCATTTATTGTCTGGTGACTATGATTTTAAATGCTGGGTGATAATAAAGAGGTAAATAAATTTGTAGCATGATGTTAATCAGTTATCAAATGCATTTATACTCCAAAATTTATTCCACATGCTGTGAAGCGATGTATAATGAGCTCTTTTACTGTAAGAATTCGTATAGAGAGCTACGATTTAAACAAAGATATGTATTCAACGAATTCTTTAGGAGAAGATGGAAGTATCATAGAGTATTTATTGTCAAGTGAATATGATTTTAAATTCTGAGTGTGAATAAAATGATCAATAAATTTATTGCAAGATAGTCATTAGAGTATAGATGCATTTATGCTCCAAAATGCATTCCAGACTATGTGAAGTAGGAGTATAATGAGATCTTCTACAGAACGAATCCGTATAAAAGGCAACGAGTTAAATATAGATAGCTATTCACGAATGCTTTAAGAGAAGATAAAAGTGCCGTAGACCATGTGACAATGATTTTAAATGCTGGGGGAGACTATACAGGTAGGTTTTTATGTGATCGTGATCAACATATGGATTTATACTCCAAAATTTATTTCTGGGGTTGTGAAGAAGATGTATAGAGTACAGTTTTATAGTTTGAACTCGTACATAAGGCTATGAATTAAACAAAGATATGTATTTAACGAATGTTTTTGGAGAAGATAATAGTGCCATAGGGCATTTATTGTCGGGTTAATATGATTTTAAGTGCTGGGTGAGAATAAAGAGGTAAATAAATTTGTAGCATGATCCTAATCAATGTATAAATGCATTTATGATCCAAAATTTATTCCAGGTACTATGAAGATAAGGAGCTGTTTTACAGCATGAGTTCTATAAAAGGCTATGACTGAAATAGAGATAGGTATTCATCGACTAGATTAGGAGACAATAGAAGTGCCGTAAAACCTTTATTTTCAGGTGAATTTGACTTTAAATACTGGATCAGAATAAACCGGTAAATAAATGTCTAGTATGATCTTGATCCATGTTCGAAAGCATTTATGATCCAAAATTCAATCTATATGCTGTGAGTTCCTTGTAGTGGACTACTTTATGCATTTCTAAAATGTGCGGCAAACAGAGAGTATTTTATGAACTGAAAGCTACTCATCATAAAAGTCTATCTTTGATTGATTACAAAATAAAGATTTCTGCTTTGTTTCTAAAATAATTTTCCTAGATCAATTATTTTATAACATTAGTATTTCTTATATGACGATAAACAATATTGCAGGTTGTGAATGAGTGAAACTCCTATATCAGAATTGTTTATAATCAACAATGAACTGAGTCTGTTATCTGAGTAAAGTAATAATATGAATTTTCAATATCAGTTCGAATATTGTGATTCATTTCAATATACCTCTTACCTGTCTGTTCGGCAAGGTAAGGTTTTTTCTAGGGGCAACTGAAAAAGTTTTCTTTTACCTATTGAGCATACGCCTATACAACCCCACAGATTTGTTAGCCTGATTTTTATAGGAGCATATATAGGCAGTCACCATTGCTTCCTATGAGAGGCTGACAAAATGCATCTAAGCCTTTTCAAGGAATCGAACATAAGTCAACTGCTTGGAGGAGAGAAGAGTTTGCCATTCTACCACTATATATGAGTGACTGAATTAGAAAGTATGTATATCAATTAACAGTATTGTGTAAAATTAATGTAAAGTTCTTTTACATCAGTGACGTTCACATAAACAGTTGTTATATGACTATGACTTTACATTGATGACTACAAAAGAATCCGCTTTTCTCATTAAATCTCTTTCTTTTAATAAACTGTCATCGAACATTATTCTTATGAGAGGCCAACATAAATACAAGATTTCTTCAAGAATTGAGATCAAGCCCAGTGCAGGGAAGAGTGAAACGATTGCAATTTTTGTGATTATACGTAAGGGATTGAAAGCTATCATTTTTTATACAAATTACAGCTAAAATATTATTTTAAATACAATAAGATCTCCCAAATCCATTATATTTCCATAGAGCTCAAGTTGTTCGACTCACTTACCTTGTTGTAATTCCAATCTCTTCAAGAGATTGTGACTACAACAGGGGAAGAGGAAAACGACAAGTGCTTATTTAATTCAGCATTATTTACAACAGGGAGCCTATTGAATCTATTATCTCAGAAAAGAATTAATATGAATTTTCAATGACAGTGCGATTCGTATGATTTATATCACTTTACCCTCCTGTCGTCCACTTTAAGCTGTTCGTTCTACAAAGTAGGGTACTTTAGAGCTGCAGCTGGATGAGTTTTCTTTGTGTATTCAACATTCGCCTATACAACACCGTGAGCTTGTTGGCCTACTTATTAAGAACGCACTGCAGACTGAATTTGCAAGCATATGTATAAATGAACATTAATATGTTAAACAAATAACGAGATAAGATCTGTTACGTATATGGATAAAAATGTTTATGTGAATATGTCTTTGAATTAACGAGTAAATAAAAAAAGACACTCTTTTATTCCCTAATATAACTTTTTTTAGCACACAAAAAATTATCATTAAAATATTTGATTTGAAGTACAACAAGAGCAACTAAACTTTGTATACAGATGAGGGGGGATCACATACCCTATTAATGTACTTTTTTTTCATTTTATGCTGTTTATTTTCCCTTTATACATAATTCTGTTTACCTCCAGTATGTCATTATCTGATAACTTACAAAATTTTAATATTGTTTTCATTTCCGTATATAATTGATTTTGTTTTATGCATAAATATATGTGCTACTTTCCTGCCGAATTTTGTGTCAATCAAAACAGTATTTGTTGATTTTTTTGCATTTAACATCTTCGTGCTTAATTTTTGGAAGTAAGTGTGCATTGAAGCTTTCTTCGAGAAAGCAGCTCAAAATCACTGCTTGAAAGGGTCAAACGTGAATCACTATACAATATGAATGATTTTGCAAGCAACCATATAAAACTATAAACGAGGGAAGTTCTCTTACGTGTACAGATTAAGTTATTTATATGGATATATATATATCTTTAAATTCATAAGTAAATAAATGACAACCCACTTTTATATCTAAATTTAACGTTTTTTTCACACAAAATAAATTGCCATTAAAGTATTTTATTAAAAATACAACAATAGCTACAAAATCCATTATATCTCTATCAGGACCAGGTTGTACATTTCAGTTTCAAGAGAAGATAGATTGTGATCACAATGAGGTAAGAGTGAAACTACAAGTGTTTATTTAATAATACACCATTGTTCATAACAGGGGTCCTATTGAGTTTGTTATCTCAGGAAAGAAATAATATGAATCTTCAGCGACAGTGTGAATCTTGTGATTCATGTCACTATACCCTCCTGTCTGTCACTTTGATCCTTTCATTTCAACGAAGCAGGGTAGATTTCTAGATACAGTTGGATGATTTTTTTCTCTATGTATTTAACAGTCATCTATACAATACCGCGGGCTTGTTGGTCTGCTTATTAAAGGAGTACCATATAAGCACTCAACATTGTCCCCTACGAGAGAGGCCAACATAAATACATTGAAGCCTTCTTCGAGAATCCAGTTGAAACTCACTGCTTGAAGGGGTCAAACGTGAACCACTATACAATATGAATGAATTGGAAAGCAACCATATAAAACTAAAAACGAGGGAAGTTCTCTTACGTGTAAAGATTAAATTATTTATATGATATGTATATCTTTACATTCATGAGTAAATAAATGACAACCCACTTTTATATCTAAATTTAACTTTTTTTTTCACACAAAATAAATTGACATTAAAGTATTTTAATAAAAATACAACAATAGCTAAATATCCATTATATCTCTATCAGGACCAGGTTGTACGTTTCAGTTTCAAGAGGAGATAGATTGTGATCACAACAGGGTAAGAGTGAAACCACAAGTGTTTATTTAATACACCATTGTTCATAATAGGGGACCTATTGAGTCTGTTATCTCAGGAAAGAAATTATATGAATCTCCAGTGACAGTGTGAATCTTGTGATTCATGTCACCATACCCTCCTGTCTGTCACTTTGAACCGTTAGTTTCGACGAGGCAGGGTACATTTCTAGAGGTAGCTGGATGAGTTTTTTTTAAGTATTTAATATTCATCTGTACAATAGCTCGGACTTGGTCTGCTTCTTAAAGAAGTACCAAATAAACGGTCAACATTGTTCCCTATGAGAGTGGCTAACATAAATACATCTAAGCCTTCTTCAAGCTCAAACCCACTGCTTGATAGTGTCAAACGTGAACCACTATACAATATGAGTGAATTTGCAAACAAATATATAAAACTAAACACGAGGGATATTCTCTCAAGTGTACAAATGAAATTATTTATATGAATATATCTCTATATTCATGATTAAATATATGACAACAAACTTTTAAATCTAAATTTAACTTTTTTTTCACACAAAATAAATTGCCATTAAAGTATTTTAATAAAAATACAACAATAGCAAAAATCCATTATATCTCTATCAGGACCAGGTCGTACGTTTCAGTTTCAAGAGGAGATAGATTGTGATCCCAACAGGGTAAGAGTGAAACCACAAGTGTTTATTTAATATACCATTGTTCATAACAGGGGACCTATTGAGTCTGTTATCTCAGGAAAGAAATAATATGAATCTCCAGTGACAGTGTGAATCTTGTGATTCATGTCACCATACGCTCCTGTCTGTCACTTTGAGCCGTTCGTTTCGACGAGGCAGGATATTTTTCTAGGGGCAGCTGGAAGAGTTTTCTTTTCCATTCTCATTTATTTTTTTCCCTCCCGCTGCAAAGCCAGCTAGCGGAGCACTCTGCGATATCAAATATCGATTATTGATTTGCCCGCTCAGGAGTTCTGTACCTGGCGGGTGTGCGTACGCCCGGTTAGATTTTATGGAGGGGAGAAATTGGAGAACATAAAGACTCCGGATTAATGAGTTACTCGCGGAGTTTTGAGCACCCCCCATGAGTCACGGTCCAAAATAATAGAGTTGAAGCTTTTTAGTGAAATTTCAAGCATAAAGTTTCCCTCCGGATGATAAAGGTTATGGTATTCAGTGCACTACTACCACCTGATTATGGAAATTTGTTGTAGAACAATTTATTTTAGGGTTATTTCCCCGTTGTGGAGAATATCCAATTGCAGGTGTTCCCTTATCGTTGTTACCTTATTACATGTGGCTTAGTCTGGGTCGGAGTGATAACACACCATTGTTACCGTACTCAGAAACAATTTTTTTTTTCAAAAATTTAGCACAAAAACTCAAGGTGTGTCTTACATACCGAAATTTTTTTATATCCTCCGATAATCACCCGATTTATATATGTAATAAAGACGGGTATTTAAAGAAGAAAATTAAAAGGTAAATGTAGAAGTATTAATGTGCCAATACAAGTTGTTGAACACTATTGCTGCATCCAGGGATGTAGTCAGACCTTTTATTTCATTTTTTTATGGAGGGTCCAAAATTTTAATCTTAAGTTCAGTAAACTTTCAATCTTACAACAAAAATATTGATCACATTAACATGCATTTTATGCATATATTATGCACACCATAGTTTGCATGCTTACATAAATACGTCATAAAACCATGGGTGATTCTAAATAAAATATTTTCTGGACATCCTACAAAATTTTCTGAAACAGTGTACGCTGCTAATTTAAAACAAAAACTATATTAAGGTTAATTTCTGGATGCCAAAACTAGAGCTGGATATCTGAAATTTTATATTGTGATTTATCGTTTACCGAATATCAATATATTAATAAGTTCTAATGTAGATCACCGTATTATAGAGTTGCAAATATAAGTATGTTCTGTATAAAATAATACAAACACACATATATCAATGTGTGTGTTGGTTATCTAGAAAAAAAATCAATTTCTTAATCTGAATATATAAATTTAAATTTTAACATATTGCTTTAAAAAAGAAAATCACATAACATATTATTACTGTTCTTTGGTAGAAAAAAAAGATTTGTGGACACGTCAAAAAGGAAAAAAGGGTCAGAAAATTTATAAAACTTTCTATCTATCTTCAAAATTCATTTATATATTTTTTATTTGAAGCGGAAGATGATTTTAAAAAACTTTTTTTTATAATTTTCAGAAATAAATTTTTTCGGGAAAAAAAATCTGTTGTTTATAATTTTCTGAGCCCACTCTCACAAATTTTCGGAAAATTTGAAAATTTTTGGATTAGAATCATCCCCGCATAAAACAGATGAGCAGCGCTGAATGTAGTTTCATTGTACTTTGAATATTATACTTTCAACCACGTTATGTCATTTAATTTAAGCTCTAAGGTTTTACCAGGTTTATATATTCCTCGTAAATACTGCCGCATATTTAACTTACGCTCAAGTATTTACCAGACGAATTTAAGCTAAAATGATTTCACAGATAACTACGAAAAAAAAATGTTAAGAAAGGAATTATGATATATCCCTTTATAGTTCTTTTACAAAATTACATACCTTGTACGGCAACAAAATTCTAAAACATAATGGCATAATGGCATCTATGGTTTTACCAGGTTTATATTTGCCTGGTAAATACTGGCGCATATTTAACTTACCCTCAAGTATTTACCAGACGAATTTAACCTAAAATGATTTCACAGATAACTACGAAAATAATAAAAAAGATATTAAGAAAGGATTTATAACATATCCTTTTGTAGTTCTTTTACAAAATTACATACCTTGTACGGCAACAAAATTCTAAAACATAATGGCATAATCAGTAATCTATAACCTACCGTGTAATAGTAGCAAATTATTTCTTCTAGTTTTTAAGGCCAGCTTCTTCGTACCTTCATCTGCATTTAAAGTCATGCACCAAATATAGTGCTAAATTTAACAATCTCTTTCTGATCAGATGTACTGAGAAGAAATGTTTTTACTCTTTTCACGTTGGAAAATGGTCTTTCAACACTTGCAGCAAAAACTAATAAAATACACTAATTTTAATAAATTAAAAAAAAAAAAACTCTTGTAATACATATATTGAAAATATTTTGGGGAGTGTCCAGACTACCGTCCCCCTCCTATAAACACATCATTGGCTGCATCTATATTTCCTTCATATTACTCTTCTTTTATACAACTGCACTAGTACCACTAATTATTAACTTTGAACTATAATTTTTCTGCTAGAAGAACGTTTTCCACTTTCTGTTGCATAATACACTACTTGCACTTTAAGTGCAGCAGCTTCACTAGATATTTTCTTCATCTTACTGGCAAGTTGTCTCTAAATATTCCTTTCTTACACATTTTTTCCTAACGCAGCTGGTAATACAGGCACTATATGCCTTTATGCCAGTACAAGGCTGCTAATCCATTAAGCACCATCTGAGGAGAACGTGTAGCTTAAGGTATGCTACGGAGTTAGATTACCCCCGCTGGGTCCTAGCAATCTAAAAGCAGGGGACATGCAGAAGACCCCTAGGCGTGGCCTGCCACACCCAGAAGTATCGTTTGAGAACTTGGAGGACATTGTGACCACGAACATATCTTATGTGTCCCAGTCACCTTTAACGAACACGGCGGATCTTAGACCGGCTCGAGCCCCGAACCCGCAACCCTTCAGTTACGAGATCGCTGCCTTTGAGGACTGAGCTACCGTGAATCTCTATTCTTATAGAGTTAAGATGAATAAAGAAAAGACAGTCCATAGTGTAACACCACATACAAAAGACTGGGAAGTGTATGAGGTCTTCAATTTCACCCTATACGGTACCCCATAGTTGCCAAAGCCTTCCAATGACCCAAGACTACTGATAACAAGTTTGAAGGACTTTGCTGAGAATTGAGTCATCTTTAGGAATTGCTTTGAAAATCATTCGAGCTTGAATAAGTGGGTTTGCATAGCTACTACCAAGAAACTGTCTTACTATCTTTAATATCATTTCTTTACTATCAGGAAACTCACTTTCATGTCATATCATTGTTACG
>JAGEOH010001169.1:0-25000 GCA_032207245.1 Pardosa pseudoannulata
TTAAAAATTTAATTTCCTTCTTTGTTGCTAAAGTTAAGCAATTTAATATCATTGTTCTGATTAAAAGATTAAGAATTGGATAAATCTTTTCTTCTAGATTAATATAAATGAGATAAAAGCTTTTCCTTTTCTCAAAGGAAATTAGGTGAGACCTTAACCGCATTAATAGATATTTTAAATCAACTTGGAAATTTATAATTTAAAAAGATAAAGGAAATTTAAAATTTAATTAAATCCTATTTTAAATAAGTGTTTTAAATATTTTGTTATACAATGGAAATTGTCAAATATTCTTATTTTTTATCTCGAATTTATGTTTCAGGTTTTTCACGGGATATTTCTGAAAAGGAATTAGAATTTCCTAGGCAAATTAAAAGGGAGAAAACAGAAATTGAAACATTGCAATCTCATCCAGGTATTACCTTTTTTATTTTTCCTTCAGTTTCAGACAATGTAAAAAAAAAATGTTTTAATACAGAAATGTTCAAATGGCTATCAATTAAAATGCATATTTAACACAATAACTAAGATGTTAAAAATATGGATGTCATTGAGTTTCACTTTTCCTTATTATTTTAAAGCCTAAGGCTTATACTGCTCACCATTTTCCTTAACTGTTTTAGTCCCAAGCTGCATGATGCTGAATGATGGCTGAATGTTTAGGGTGCTGATCATCTGTACTGGAGTTTGTGAGTTGGAATCCCATTGTGACATGGATATTTATTCATACCTATTCGGAATTGGCTTTAAGCTGTAGGTCCTAGTCTCATTAACCCTCATGTTGCAAAAAGTAGACCCTAGTGCTCCAAACAAAACCAACTTAAATTTCACGACTGCACTGTTCAGCTTTTATTTTGAGAAAATCTAGCACATTTCTAGTGATGTGCACCATTTATACTGCCCCATGGACTGTTGAAATTGCATGCTCAGACTTAATGATGCAAGTACATCATACAGATCTTTTTTTTTTTAATGTATATAATACATTTTACACTAGACACAATACTATAATAGTGCAATTATTCATTACAAAATAAAACATTTTGTATTTCATTGTTATCTTCACAATCATTTTTATCAAATAAAACTTGAAATATTTATAAATCTTCAGTATGCATATGTAATAATACAGATGTATTTCATAAACACTAAATTAAGAAAGTAAACCAGTAAATCTAGATTAATTTTTTACTTACTTTTTGTATTGCTTTGCCTAATAATTTTGAATCACACAATTATTAACAATGAGAAATTCTTTTGGAAGAATATGTCTGCTCACTTTGCTGACTGCAATAAGTCTGAATGAATGATATGGAAAACATTACTTATAACAAATCTTATATATATATATATATATATATATATATATATGCTGAAGATAAAATATAAGAAGTCTATTGCTTCACATGTGATTTATTGACATAAAATAAAAGAAGCACTATCATGCTGCTTGGGTCTTTTTGTAGCTATGCAAATAAAGCATGGTTGAACTGTTCAAGATTCTTCGACAATGTTTTTTCAGAATCCTCCAGGACTCAAACTGTCAAAGGCACTTCTTACATTGTGTCTAATGTGGCTTACCCTAGATCTCTTGGGAAAAAAAAGTTACACTGACAAAATAATTTGCCAACAATATTATTACTACTTTTTAAAATAAGTTATATGCATATATTTATAATAAAAAGAATAAATTTATAAAAAGAGGGAGTGAGAGAAGAATTAGAAAGTTATTTTTAAATTTTCAAATGTAAGCTAAAATTATATATCACATCTATATAAAATTAGATCTTAAAGAAAAAATACAACTTTACTCTAAATAGTTGAGTTATTTGTATCTATTGTTTGGTTGTTTTTATTTTCGGTTGTTTATTGATGAGGAGGTTAATTAATTGTATTTTATAGAGTATTATATGTAAGATATATAAGTATTAAGTATGTTTAATTTCCAATTAAAAGGAGAATTAATTATATTTTTTATTTTATTTGGCTCTTTGTTTTTGGTGGGTTTAGTATATTTTTTGTTTTTGTTAGTTTTTTATAAAAGTGAATATTATATAGAGATTTTGAGATGTTATGAGTGTGGATTTGATCCGTATTCTTCTACTCGAATGTTTTTTTCTTATCGTTTTTTTTTAATTTCTATTTTGTTTATTATTTTTGATGTTGAAATTTCTTTAATATTACCAGTTCCTTTTATATTTAGAGAGTTGGGTGTAATTGTTTTTTTTTCTTTCATTTTTATTTTATTGTTGGGTTTGGTGTATGAATATTTTTATGGTTCTTTGGATTGATTAGATTATTATAAAGTTAAAAGTAATTAATTTTGTATATGTATATATATATATATATATATATATTTAAGACTTAAACTTAATGCACTTGTTCTGCCAATTAGATTTTTAAGGAGCTGTGTATAGCGTTTTTATTGTTAATGAAATGAAGTAAAGGAAGTTTTTAATTGATTTGCAATCAGTTTTTATGGTAACATACGATAAGTTATTTGAAAGCTGCTAACTTTTAATATAGCGGATAGCTACTTTTTGGTGAGCTAGATGTAGCGGCTTAATTTCGACTTAAGTTAAGGGTAATTTAGTGAAGTTCATGTCATTATTTCATGATGGAGATATATAGTTCTCTTTATCTTCAGTAAAGTGCTTTATTTAAGCTAAATAAATATAGTAATACTATTATTGGGATTATTGAAATTAGTAAAAGGGTAGTTATAATTGATGTTTTTAGATTTGGGTAGTGTTGTTATTTTTTTATTGCTGGTGAATAGTTTGTTAGGGCCATATATTTCTTGTCAGTTTTTATCGTTTTTGAAAGAAATATTTATTAAAGGACAAAATAAGGTTGTCATTTTTGTAGATATAAAGTGAATGGATCATAAAGCAATAGAATATAATCCTATTGAAATGTATTTTTTATTTTTAAATGAAAGTATTATTCCTAGTGTGAAGCCTATTATTAAGGTGAGTATGATAGTGTTTTTATAGAGGTTAGGGAAGAATAAAATTTGTTCTGGATTTAAGGTTCATAATAATAAAGATCCTAATAGAATAGCTATAGGTCTTATAATTAAGATAGGGATATTTGAAAATATTGAGCAGTGATTATTTAAATCTAGTTTAGATTTGATTGAAAATTTATTAGATATATATATTATTCGAATAGAATATGATGCTGTTATTCCAATTGAGGAAATTATAATTAAAGTTAAGATGCATTCTATTTTTGAAGAAATTATTTTTTCGATAATTATGTCTTTTGAAAAAAATCCTGATGTGAATGGAAGACCTATTAAAGCTGCGTTGGTTAATCATAGAATTGTAGTGACTAAAGGTATTCTAGTTGTATTAATTCTTATTATTCGTATATCTTGATAGGAAGTTTCATGAATTATAATACCTGCACATATGAATATTAAGGATTTAAAAAAAGTGTGGATGATTATGTGAAAATAAGCTAAATAAGGTGATATGATGGAGATAGCAAATATTACTATTGCTATTTGTCTTAGTGTAGATAATGCGATGATTTTTTTTAGGTCTTGTTCTCAGTTGGCTGATAATCCAGCGTAAAGAGCGGTTATTGAAGAAATAATTATAATTAAATATATTATTGTAGGGTGTGAATTTGAAGAAATTCAAATTATTAAAAATACTCCTGCTGTAACTAAGGTTGATGAATGGACTAAAGCTGAAATAGGGGTAGGGGCTGATATTGTTATAGGTAATCAGGCTGAGAATGGAAATTGTCCTCTTTTGTACATCTTGTTAATCATCTCTAAAAGAGACAAAATAATGTTTTTCCCCTCAAACATATGAATTCTCATTTTGGAAAAATATTTTCCAACCAAAGGAGCATTAATAAATTTTGCTAATTATTATTGTTTTTGTCTTCATGATATTAGTATATAGCTAAAAAGATATTATGTATAAAATATGAATAATATTGCAAACTATATGTAAAATGAACAAAAGAATTAGTAATGGATATCTGTATTTGGTAGACAAGGAGCTCCACATTTCTGATATGACAAAATCACTCTCTGTTTCAGCTCTTGAACAAATTAAAATAAAGAAAAAAGAAGAAATGTATAACGATAAAAAGTAAATAAGGTTTGCAAAAATTGGGAAATGAGAAAAAAACACAAATATTGAAAAATAAATTTAAAACAACTCTTATCTGTTATAACTGCTCCAAAATTGTACTATAAAAGTAGTGTATTAGCTAATCTTCTAATAAATACAATTCTTCATAATCCAGAAGCAATCAGTAAACTGACAAGCATATTTTTTTTAGCATGCATTGCATAAATTTATGAAAAATTTGCTAGCATTGAAACTTGTTGTTAGCATCTAATTAAAAATATCATTGACTGCATGGTCTAAAGCTGCGATTATCAAACCGTACCCTGCGGCAGTAATCAAGGTAAGAAAAAATTAATAAGTGTGAAATTAATTAAGACAGCATGAAGTCAATTAAAATGTAAGTTGTTTTTTTCCCCACTTTTGGAGCATGCTAAGAAATGTCCTTGTATTTGTCTCAAGGTGCAACTGTTCCTCTATATCTACAGTACTTCTTATATGGGATGCTGAAGTGATAAAGGTTTGAGAAGGGTTGATCTAGCATTTTACTTCAAAGGAATTTGATTTGAAAATATTTCCTACATTTTTACCTGCTTCGTGAGATAATTTAACATTCTAGAAATTATTTTTTCATTTGGCTTATATACAAGTGTTGAACTTTAGGTAAATTTTTGTGCGAAAAATTGTACCCTCTGCTTATATTCAGATTGTGAGAGTGCAGCTATGTTTTATATAAGGTTTGAGAAACTGATTTGCTCGCCGCACTCACACGTTGTGGGTTGCATGCCCATGTATTTTTCCGTGACTCCAGGAAGCGTGTAGTGTGAAAACGATTGCACTTAAACTTCACCAAGTTTTGGAGAGTTGTGATTGGTCTCCAAGAGGCGATTCACTTTTAATTTTTTTTTATATATTTTTTTAGCATATTTCTGTGTCTTTTGTTCTATATTTGAATATTGTAATATAGTTCAGTGGCATTTTACTATAATTAAAAACGATATAAAGCAAATTTAGGTTATTTATGGCTTTGAAATAACAACAGCAATGTACTACACCACAGCACAATATATACAGTATTTAAAAGAAAATTTCCTATTATAATCTTATATTAATTTTTATCTCATGTAGATGTGAAACCAAGCAAGAAAAAAAGTAGAAGTTTAATAATTGATGAGGAGGATGAAGACGAGTTTTTTGATCCTGAATCACCAGAAATACCAATTCAAGGCACCATGGAATCGAGTACAATGGAACAAAGAATTAAACAAATTTTGGGTAAAAAGGAATGAAACATTGTGATTTTAAAATATCACCAGGCATCTTAATATAAGTTATAGTGATACTATATGTGTAAGTGGATTCCAATTTTCCTGTTTATGTCAAAAAGTATAAAACTATATTTTCACCTTTTGATTAAATTATAGAATTATTTTTGTGTATCCTTGTATATATTTTTATGCTCTTTTAGTTTATTTACATTTTTATATCTATATTTTCTATAACACTACTTAGAGATATAAAAATAAAATTTATACAGTATAATTGGTATTAAAATGAACTATAAATACTTAGCAAAGTACTTTGAACCTTAAAATGAAGACCCAAGAGTATGAGCATTCAAACAACATCTGATTTATGTATTTAAATTGCTGCATAGCATTTCCCTGATAGACAATGTTTTGGCTACTTCACATCTTTTTTACATCAATCTTTATAACTAATATCAGAACCTATAAAGAAAACTATGGAGAAATACTAAAGTTTATGTGTGTGTGGGGGGGGGCCTTATCCCACTTGGTTGACAGCAGCAGACGTGATAACATTCAGGCACCTCTGTCAGGAGCAAGAGTGTGTTTTTAAAATGTGGCATACTATTCACAAAGTACACGCGTATGCAATTTACATAATAAACAAAACAACCCATAAAAATTGTACATAATTACATATATTTGTTTCTACATTAAAATGGAGCAAATACAAAATAAATGCAATAATAAATTATGAAGGATAAACTAAAATTTATGCATTAAAAATGTAAAAGTAGCTTTTTTAGTTTTAACAACTTCTTTTTCAGAAAAGTTTTCCTTGTAGCAACATTGACCCTGATTAAAATATTTACACTTTTCTGTCATCAGGGATTTTAGAATTTGTCTACAAAATTTGAAAACACTTTCACATGCAGCTTTACTGTCTAGAAAGTGTATTATATTCAGCCTTATTTTTGCCAAGACTTTGTATTTGCTGAATTGTGATATTGTAGTTGTTCAGAATTGTTATTTTCCAGAACAATCTTAAGAGTTACCAGAGTTATCAATTTCTGCTTTTACAACACAAGGACTAATAAGACTGTGGGAAACATTTATCTGACACACAATTTCTAATAACTTCATGTTATAAAAAATGAAAGCTTTTGAAATGTTGTCCATTTATTTTAATTAAGAACAATTTGATTACATATGAGGACTCAATACCTGCAATGAGACAAAAATTTTCTTAATGTGTTTAGAACACTCCACTCAAATTTGATGACATACTGATCCCATTTTCAAAACCTATTTCTAAGTTTAGTTTGGTAGAAATAGTTATCTTTGAAAAAAAAAAAATCTGTGGAATGGAAATTTCAGTTCACTATAAGTAGACTTTCATTTTCGAATAACAGTTAATCAAGAGTTCAGTTGCGGCCAGTTCTGGGGATCTGTATATAATATTTATGCATTATCTGAATTATATCTTACTTTTAAGGTGTCAAAAACACTATGAATTTTGCACTTATAAGCCTGATTATTGAGTCAAGTTGCCATATTTGTATAGCACCACTCCACACAATATTGTTTTAGCATTTCTTGTAAATACAGTGTACTTTATAGAATTAGCATTCTTCCTATTAACCATAATTGAGTGGGGGGTATGAATCCATTCAGTCTATTATAGAAAAGAGGCCAGGGATTATGTAAGTATAGGAGAGTGTTTATGTGACTACTGAAAAGGAAGGCAACTGATAACATCACTGACAAACTCAAAATTAAGAAAGAAATATAATAGATTTTTTTTTTTTTTATTCTGCACAGGAAAAAGGGAGGATGATATACAAAAAATAGTAAAAAATAGGAGCTCTACAAGACTTGGGACTGATGGAAAATTAACCAATAGCTATACTTTTGTTTTAACAGTTTAAAACTAGAAATTCAGTGTTAGAAACTAGGCTGAAGAACAATTTTGTCAAAAAAAAGGATGAGAATTGGAATGTACTTTTACTTTGATTAATGTGTATTTCCAGATGACTCTAGTATAACCAACTACAGTATTAAAATATAAAACAGCAATTTTTATTGCAATTTATCTTAGCAGTAAAATTAAAAATTGTTTAACAGCATTTTTATCTAAGGAAATAAATCTTTTGAAATTTATATAAATTCAAAGTAAAATAATATATTCATTTCTAAAAAAGTTGAAATTTTATTAGTGAAACCAAAAAAGAATGGTATACATAATGCAAAGTAATCTATAAATACAAGCCTTCAGGTGTACCTTCTTTCTTACGATACAGAACATTTTCTTTAGATTTTCTAAAGTCCTCATTTGTAACTTTCATTCTTCTTTCTCTTAATGCCATTAAACCTGCTTCTGTACAGATTGCCTGAAAAAAAATATATATATATAGCATACATCTCATATACAGCAGATATCTTAATATAGTAGTAAAAAATATGTAGTAACTTTGTGCTTACTGCAATAAGATTTTATAACTTGCATCACAATGTATAAATGCAGGCCAATTATAATATGTGTATAAATACATAATATATTTGACAATGTTCTGGTACTTTATTATTTATTCATCTTTAATCCTCCAAACAAAATTCACATTTTTATGGCTTCCATTTTATTAGGGTTGTGGTTGGGAGCGCAAGGATTTTCATTATTTATAAAGGCTAGTTAAACTAAGAATTTCCACTGAACCCTAAAACCACTAACAGGACATTCATATACTACTGAGATTTCAAAAATTTCTAGTAAGAGAAATATCACACAAAAAATAAATATGAAAAGTTTCAACCATAGAAGAACAGTTGTAGATATTTAATTTGTGGTTATTTAGATTACACTACCAGTTTTTCAAACCCAAACACATTGCTTATTCAAATTTTTTGTTGTAAAAGTGTTTTTGCTAATTTAAATCTATTAGCGAGTTTTACACTACTCTTTTAAAACAAGATGTTAGTTTTTTTTAAAAGAATAAATAAGTGTTATTCATAACCAATTTACCTGAATAAAAAACTAACTTTTGAGACGTGGAACAATTATGTCCCAGGCTTTAATTTTAAAACTTTGCAAAAAATATTTCAATTAAGTCTTAAAAAAGCCTATTCATTTTATTAAAAAAAGATCTGTAACTTATATGTGTTGCAAGTAAAAATTATTTATTCTTTTATGAGACCATATGTATTTTAAAGAAATTCTTACTTTAATGTCTGCACCAGACAAATCATCTTTAGCCATTACTAAATCATCTATATTAACATCTTCAGCTAAAGTCATGCGGGCAGTGTGAATGAGAAATATTCTTCTTTTAGTTTTTTCATCAGGGAGAGGAAATTCTATTTTCCTATCAATACGTCCAGGACGAATTAAAGCTGGATCCAGAGTTTCTATACGGTTAGTAGCCATGACAACCTAAAAAAAAAAAAAAAATAATAATAATACAAGGCAAATACACAACGTGCAATTTTTATATGCAAGTGCCCCTACACACATATACATATACAAAAGTAAGAAATGTTTATTCTTTAAGTGGAAGTTTTTTTTTTTTTTTTCACGTGATATTTGCTTTGCTTGAAAATTGCCAAGCAAACCAAAACAATAAATACATATAACATGGAATTTTATTGATCTTGCTCAAGAAAGATGTAGGAAAATAAACATTGAAACAAAAATTTAAAGACTATATTGTATTGGAGAAAAAGGAGTAACAATTATCTTCTTTTAAGAGAGGATAATTGAATCTTTAATTCAGATAAATATGTAACATTGATATAAGCAACAGCTACAATGATACAATTTTAAATAAATATGTGTGCTGTCTACCCAAATAATTAAACACCCTGAAATATGCAAAATCAAGAATCTTCATTCTATTTAAGCCATAAATTAAATAATAAATAATTTAGAGGTAAGGAAAATAAAAGTTATGGGCTAAGATAATTATATAACTAAGCTTCTACAAAACCGTTGCAGTATTTGTCTAACTCATACTTGGTATTGAATAAACATAAATTACAATGATTAGACAAATTTTTTTATGACATCATACACTTATTAAGTACCAAAGATGAATAAATCTATTTTTTCTCTTTTTTGCTTTATTCTAAAATAAGGGATTAAATATATCAGACACATAACTATTCCAGGTATGAATTATTACTAAAACAAATTATTTACCTTGACATCACCTCTAGAATCAAAACCATCTAGCTGATTTAATAACTCAAGCATGGTTCTTTGAATCTCTCTCTCACCACCAGAATTAGAATCGTATCTGTAAATAAATTTTTCAGAAATCTAGTTTAGCTACTATTGGTAATACAAATAAATTCTTATTGAACTAATATAAATCAAACTTTGCAAGAGGAAAGAAAGTATTTATTACAAATATTAAATGCTTTCTTTGACTAATTTGAAAACTGCTTAAACTTTAAGCTCTATATACAATTTTGCTAGCATTTTGAAGTAGCACAATTTTTGAGTTAAAAAATTTCACTTTCATATTATTACTCTCTCATCTAATAATATTTTCAAACATATACCAGTCTTGAAGTATGTGGTAAGAAATAAATTCCAAGTAAGATTTTATAAAATTATTTTTCGAATATTTAACATTAAAACATACTAAAAATTATAAAATTTGTAAAATGACCTGACACTGACAACTATAAAAAAATATAAACAAATACAGGCAATTCCTTAAAACTAATTGCCCCTTAAATGCAGCAAAAAAGTCAAAAATGTGTGTTGTTTCTACATTGGTGTAACAAGTGTTTTTCTAGGAAATTTAAAGTGGATTAATAAAGTTGATAATAAGCATTAATGAACCTAAGTGTGAAATGTGTTTCATTATACACTGCACACTTAATGTTTAAAAAGTCAGTGTAACTTATAAAAGAATTTCAGCTTAGTTCTATGATTTTAGTCCTTCAACATTTTTCAAACTAGTGTAATTTCTCTAAAGTGATAATTAAAATGTTATTTCTTATTTTTATTGACACAACCAAATTGAGCCAATATTTATAATTGACTTCCTGAAATGTATGAATATTTACAATTAAGAGCAATATAGACCTGTGGCATATACTAGAATCTCTAATAGTATCACCATAGTTGCAATGCCTTTATCCTAATTTTTATTAAATTTTTACATATCAATAGTAATAATGATGGTTGGTTGGTTGGTTTCTTTATGCTTAATGGCACTGTATCCTCATGGGACATATTGTGCCAAACACATGGTTGCGAGACCTCATACAGGGTAAAAAGCTGTAGAGAAAATAAAACAAAAGTAAAAGAGAAGAAAACAAAGTGAATAGTAATAATGAGAAACAGCCTATACAGTTAATATCTGCCTAAAAGTCAAATTGATCACCTTTTTGTTCCAACTGCATCAATCTCATCTATAAATACAATAGACGGAGCATGTTCTTCAGCAACACGGAACAATTCTCTTACTAATTTTGGACCATCACCCTATAAGGACAACACAAATTACATACATATAATTTTAACAAAAGTTTCATATCATGTTTTTATCAAAAGAAATTTTAGAAATAAAATGTACTTCTTTTACATAATATAATAAATTCTTGTACTTCTTATATGTGGCATGGTATGAAGAACTTATTAATTGACGAATAGGAAATGTCTTTAAAGCATATTTTGTTTTGTAAAGTACATATATTTCTTATATAAAACAAAATTATTCTGTTTCCAAGCATTGAAATTTCTCTTTTGTCTCTCTATGTGTTCAATGTTCAAACATATATTTTCTTTTTTAATGGAATGGGGGTATAACTCCAACACTCAATTTTTAACAGAAAATATATACTGTGGTCTATACTGTTTTCAAATACTTAGGTTTAAAGAAATAAAAAGTACAATATTTATTAATGCATTTGTTGTCCCCTTTAGAATATTTGGTAGAAAATGCGAGACTAAGAAACCATGTTAACAAATCACTTCACAGAGTACTAATCCTATATTATGAAAATTTTTATTATGCAGCAGGAAAAGTCCTGGAGAGGGGAAACATATATACACATACAGAGATACACACACACACACACACACATATATATATATATATATATATATATATATATTATTTATTTCAAATGCTATCAGCAAATAATTCTTTAAAAAGCGTTATACAACAATGAAATATGTATTTCCACTTGAATTATAAAATGTTAAATTTTTTTCCTATTATACAAGCAAGGAGAAAACCAAACATTTTTAATATAAAAATAGTAAAATCGAACTACTAAATTTCTAAAAGTTTTTAATACACTGAAAAAATTTAAATGAAGTATTTTAAACAAAAATAAATATATATATATTTCAGAAAGTAGGTATTAAGCATTGGAACACTCGTATTTAGTTTTTTTTTGTTTTTGTTTTTTTTTTTTTGTTTTTTTTTTTTGTTTTTTTTTTTTGTCGATTACCAAATTGCTTCAAGGTAATGAGGGAGGGAGGAGACAAAATTTTTGCATGAAATACCTATTATATAAATAACATGAAATTTTGGTAATTTAAAAAAAAAAAAAAAAAAAAAAAAAAAAAAAAAAAAAAAAAAAAAAAAATCCTCAAATTACCTTGTTTATAAAGATGAAAAGTAAAGCAATTATTATTAAGTATTGCATGAAATAACATAAATTCACATACTTTTACTGTACATACTGAAAGTTTTCAAAGGTCAATTCATAAAACATAGATTGGAAAAAAAATTCTAACCTAGTTCCCTAAAGTATACTAATAGAGAAAATTAAAAAAGAAAAAGCACTCACTAAATACTTCTGAATTAGCTCTGAACCAACAACTCTTAAAAAGGTAGCAGATGTTTGATTAGCTACAGCTTTAGCAAGAAGTGTTTTTCCTATAACAAAGTATTTAAAATAGAATTAAAGTTACATAAAATTTATGAAACTAAATTCATTGCAAAATAATACATTTGCCAAAACTACCTGTGCCAGGAGGACCATATAAAATAACACCCTTTGGTGGCTTTATTCCCATTTCTTCGTAATACTCAGGATGTGTTAAAGGCAATTCCACAGACTCCTATAAATATAAAAATAGTAAATAATCAGAAAATATTAAAATACATAAAAAATAATGTTTATTCAATTATTACAGAGAAAAATATTATATTCCATTAACTAACTAAATTGTAATTATGTTTAAATCCCAATACATTTCTTAATCAGTTTAAATACCTAATTTTCATTTGTAAGTATGTGTATATGTATGTGCGTGTGTGTGTGTGTGTATATATATATATATATATATATATGTAGGTGTGTAAATATGTAATATCAAAATTATTATACTTATTTGATATCCCTTAAAAATTCTCCTCTTCACCATTCTTATTCCTTCAAATCTATTTTCCCAGCAACAAAATATCTTATTAAAAGGAGTGTCTGCTACTTGAATTCTTCCAACCCATTTCCCAAAGCTTTCTCTGAAAAAGATGCTAATTTTCTGTCCATTCACACATTTTCCAGCTGTCTCAAATAAAATAGCTCACTCCTACAAAGATCTTCCTATCTGATTTCTAATAACGCTGACTAAGCTTTTTTCTTTGGGAAAGAATTTTCTCAATGTGGGACCAAACCTGTAATCTACACATTTTCATGTATCATTTTATCTTCTGCCTTTGACAGAGCTGTCATTTTCGTAGTTCTGAAATAAAAGTTTAAGTTCCCCATTAGACATGCACTGCTTCTCTTTTATGGAATGGACAGACTGCATCATTTTATCGATTAATAGCACTTAGATTTCTCCTATCCCAGTCGTCTGGGGCAAATAAAAACAATAGAGGCTACAATTATATGTGACCAGTGAATTTAATTTTTGTTGGATTATATACATATATATATGTGTGTATGTTTATTTAATGCAAAGGTATGTAGCATTAAAATTAATGGTATTCTACAATGTGAGTGGCACTAGTTGCAATGACTATATATAAATTTAGTGGTTGTATGCAAGTTGTAACTGTGTAAAACAAAATTTGCTTACATCTACACACAATTAAAACACACCAGATTTTTTTTTTTGTGTGTGTGTGTGTGTGTGTTTAAATATAATTGTATGGTGATCGTGTTTATGTGGTAGTGTGTTTTTAGTAGATTTTATGCTATTTTTAAACAATTTATATACTTCTTTTAGGTATGTTCTTGATATATGACAATTTATCAAGGTCTTGGTAATGTATAGGTCTCTGAGAGTGTTGCTTTAGCATAAAAACTAGTTTAAATTGGAGTTGGAGGGTCACAACTCCTTTAAAAAGCCACTTAACTACATCACCTTCACTGATTTTGTCTTTCCTTCATAATTTAATACTACTTTATCTTAAAGATTTTATATGAGCTGCAATGCGCCATTAAAAACTCTTAACACTCAATCCTTAAATTCCCCCCTTTTTTATACTATTATATATATATACATACACAATGAACAAGCTGACTAATCATAAACCCCATTCAAAAATTAATGAAAAATAATATCAAAACATTATTTTGAGAATAAGCAAACTAAGAAATAGAAGTGTGCAATGGCAACACAGAATGAAAGCAATATACAGCCTATAGACATATAAATTGACAAGAATAAATAAAGAATTATATTATTCAAGTAATGATCAGGAAATGGCCCCTTTCTTTCACCTCAACTCAATAACTACTCCTAATTCAACATAGAAAAAACTACCTTGATTTCTTGTATCTGCTGATCCAGTCCACCAATATCAGCATATGTTTCTTGTGGAGCTTTTTCTAGTTTCATTACAGTAACCATTGGATCTGTATCATCTGAGAGAACACCAACAACAGCATGAACCTGTTAGAGAAAAAAATACAGAGTTAAATTTATATTTGTCAAACCTCAGACTCAGCAACAAAATATTTTCTTGGTTTAGAATTAACCTAGTCAATATTATATACACTCAAACAAGCCAGTCCTTTTCTTATATGATAATGCAAATAACATTGACAATTAAGACTTATTTGTAAAATCACTTTACATATGATTTTGAAATCTGTATTATTAGTGTAAGTGCTGCAGCATCTAATTTGATATGTCATTGTGCTGTAATAATGATATACAAATAAAAATAAATAATAAAAAGAAAGAAAAATTTTTAAAAAAATATTCATCATATTAGTAACAAATAATAAAATCAAATTTGCACTATTTTATCTTCTTTTTCTTTATACTCGAACTGCTTTGAGAATAGCCGTGCAACAAATTTTTTTAACTCTGACAAAAAAAGAACTACTAGTATAAGAATAACAAGAAAATTAGGAAAGTTAAAAGCTATATTTAAAGAAACGGTATTTTTTTAAAAGTTCAATGTGGACTGTGAAAGGAAGAATAAAACATATATTAAACAGGAAGAAATAAGTACTTTTTCTGAAAGACTCATTGAGATTAAAAAAAACTAAGTACTTTTTTTGCCTCATCATCAATATAAATATTAAAGATTGTTACAATCTATAATCTAAATAACAAATCAACAAATAAAACAATACTTTGAAACACGAAACCACAGTCGATAAAATTTGTAACTTTCATAAAAAAAATAACATTAATAAATATATAAAGTAATAATATTTACTTTGTGATTCAGAAGAACTGAACACCCTGGTTCCAACTGGTCTTTATCAACAAAGGATAAGATGCTCACATAATGCTC
This sequence comes from Pardosa pseudoannulata, assembly GCA_032207245.1. Taxonomy (NCBI): domain Eukaryota; kingdom Metazoa; phylum Arthropoda; class Arachnida; order Araneae; family Lycosidae; genus Pardosa; species Pardosa pseudoannulata. The sequence continues at coordinate 15,058 of JAGEOH010001169.1, forward strand.
ACTTCCAACTGACGTGGACACTATAGCATGGTTATCATCAATAATTTCTTCTAAAGTACCAACTGACATAGGAGTGCCCCGTAAGTCATCAACTTTAGATCTTTCTTCCTGCAATGTTTCACTTATAAATTTTCAATATAAACTACAAGAAAAACACTTTATTTCTGGTAAATATTACAATTTGCTGCAAGTTATAAAATTTACTAAATAAAACTTTTTTAATTATAAATGACTTTTTTTGTACATTTTTATTCTTCACACTTTGCTTGCTCACATAATTATACACTTAAAGGAATGTATGAACAAGAAACTTGATGAACAAATAAATTTAAATCCTTATAGGCACTTTTTTTGGGGGGGGGGAGTGATGGTCAATTTTTTACAATACAAGGGCCTGCTGTGACCCATTTTAATAGAATTTAAACTTCAGACCCAAACAATAGCACATAATTCCTGTGGCATCATCTGGCCAAAAGTTCTGAAGAAATCAATCCTTAATAATCTTAAATAAGGCAGAGTAAGAAAATAAAATGGTTAATTTATTTAAACATTTTACTTAATCAAGTGGAAATTTATCTCTATTATGAATGCTTGACAAATTGGCTTTTTGATACAATATTACATATGTGCTTTAGTTTGTTTATTAACCCTTTCGCGCCTAACGGGACACATACGTCCCAAGCAAATTTCAAAAATTCTTTTGGGACAGAAACGCATCTCTGTCTAATGAGTGATTTTCCCACCAGTCCTGCGAATATTCTTAAACTTATTTTCATCCACAGAACATAGATGGCACTAACGCTTTCTAGTGTGCCCTACTCATTGTTTATGCTACCAAAATTGTTCTTTTGTAAAAAAAAAATACTCGTCGCGAAAGGGTTAACAGAATATGGATGACCAAATATTAAAAACTTACACTCTGTAGAAAACTTATCATCCTGATAATTACAGAAACTAATAGAAATACAACTCACTATGCCATCAGTATATTTCTTAATTTTTATGTCTACTTAGTGTTATATATATATATATATATATATATATTTATAATTTTTTCAATTGTTACATAAGATTGAACAAAATTATAAAGGAAACATTGATATCTTTTATACATATGCAGTAAGATTATTTTCTCTAAATACTAATTTAATATAATTTAATTAAATAGCAGTAAAATGATTATTTTCTATTATTCACACCTTTTTTGCAAGTTTCACAAAATTTTATTGAAATTTTTTATATAAACATTTTTTCTTATACCCATAGTAGAAAAAATATAAACCTCATCATTTAATAATATGAATGTTTATATCCTTTCAAATATGAGTTATATTTGCAAAAATTCACATAAACGCTGCTAAAACTAGTCTGTTCAATGTTATGTAAAAGTTACAAGATTCCCTACTTTTTATCAAAGAATTCTTTTTCTTCAATTTATGAATAGTCCCCAAAATGCAGATGTAACTAAAGCTGGAAAATGTGACCTCCAGCATGCAACTTACATAGCTTATGGCATTAAAATATTCATAGTCAATTGGTGTATGTGTGTTTAGCTTCGTAAATATGAAATGGAGTAGGGTACATGAAATATTTTTTTCATCTAAAACATCTTTAAAATGTAAAAAATTACTAATGGCTAGAATTGGTAAACAAATCTGTCTGTTTTTCTAATGAATTTTTATCATTAACAAACAGAAGACATTATGTAATCAATGACATAATGCACAGGACACACAATTTCATATTTCCTTTTTAATAAGTTATATCTGAATGCATTTTTGCAAAATAGAATATTATGAAATTAGACTTCAGTTTCAATTACTTAAAACTTCATATATCAGTAGATTACTGCTCATCAAATTATATATTTCTGTATTGTCAATTTAAACATTAAGAGAAAAAAAAACTTAAATATCTAACATTTTTAAATAATTTTTTTTTTAATTGTATAAAATTGTATCAGCATGGCAAAGGTGTGATAAAAAAAAAGTTAAAATTCATTATAAAGACCTGAAATGAGAACAGAAGCACACATTACAAAAGCATAAATTAACCTCATGTTTCTCTTCTTGTGGTTTAAGACGTTCTTGATTGCGAAGAAATTCTTCCTCCATTAGAAGATAATCTTTAATTCTCTCTAATTTTAGTAGTTTCAAACGACATCTAGTATGAGGTGTAACTAAAATAAAAAATATTAGAAACTATAAACAAAGTTTTTGATGAAAATTTTAAAACTTTAACATAAGAAAAATAATTATTCACATATAAAATGATCTAGTCAGAAAATTCATCACTTCAGTGCTAAAAGGTTAGGTTTGATTGGAAACAATATAGTGTTTTTGCAATACTTATCCTTAAAGAGACAATGATATAGAGCTTAAAGCAGATTCCAAATAACTGCAAATATCGAGTAGGGTGGAATTCAAATCTACAGACTGGTACTCAAAGGTAGTACCTAGAGGTTCAGTCTTTATCTGGATATTTCACTACCAGAGTAAGAATACTAATTCTACTTCTCACATGAACCTTTCAAGAATCAGTTACAAGAGCAGGTCTTGATTTTGTTTGGTTTTGACCTTTACAACCTGCCTTTCCCCCACCCACCCTCCTCAATGTGAGATCTAATTAGACTGGGCCTACTACTAAAACCAGATTCTAAATTGCTATGAAAATCAATGCACTAGTAGCAGGATTTGAATTCCCTGACAAAAGGTCTTAGAAAAACAAAGTGTTTTAAACCTTGGAAAGATAATGTTGTAAAATTTAAGGGCTAGACACAAGGAAAAAAAATTGAATCCAACAACAAATTTATGTCAGTACGATTTATTGTAATGTTGTCATAACTTAAGAGTTATAGCAGGAAAAAAAATAAAAGGAATGAGCACATAAAAGTAAAGAAGGACCATGGAATAAGGTAAAGGGGGAGATTTAAAAAGAGGAAAAAAATAATTAAGTGCTAGTCAGCTGGCACAGTTAAAAATTAATTTTAGAAATTATTAAGATTTAATTATGTAACATTTAACTATAGCATTGGACATCAAATGATAATATCAAACACTGCAATCAAATTATGTTGTTGATACATTAGAATAGAGATGAAAACAGAAAAATGAAATTTATCTCTTTTTATTGCAATTAATGAATACTGCTTCAATTCTGATTCTTCCATTTCACATTATGTATACCACCCACACACTTTTGGCTTGATATAAAATATAAGTAATAATTTGAGATTAAATACCCCACTTCAAATTGTATTTGCAATATTTTAAAATAGTACAATTGCAGCCTTCAACCTTATAATCTTACAATGCATAGGTAAAACATACAAGTTAGCAGATATCGCATACTAATTTAATTTACAAATTATTTAAAATTTTATCAAAATATTTTGGTATACCTAATGGCAATTTACTAGCAGCTTCAGGTCCCTTCTGACGTCTTTTTTTCTTTCCAACACGTGTAGGGACAGGTGGTTCATACTTTTTCTTTTTCTAAAAATACAATATAGATAATGAAGTTTACAAATACAAAAAATACATAATTTTATAACTGTATCCCTAATAGGACAAAATGTAAGGTTTGGTTTAGAACAATATGATCGGATGTTCACTGCTAAATGTTCAATGCTAATATCAAGATCTACTGCTTGAAGTCCACTTCAAACAGCTACAAACATCCATGCCTGCAGCAGGATTCAAACCCATGAACTCCAGCACCCTAGCATTTGGCCATTGTCAGCCAAAATGAAAGGAACATTTAAAAATACCTTGATAACTAAAAGAAACCTGCAGAATATGAATTTTTTACTGTTTTCACAGGCTATTACAATGCAGTCTTTTTACAAAATTATAATATTAAATAAATTAATCTAAATATTCAGTGATATATATATATATATATATATATATATATATACATATATATAATTAAAAATAATTAATTTTTAAATAGTAATTTATTAAATAAGATAGCTTTACTGTAGTTTGAAATAACAAAGTTATAATTTTAATGTTTTCTTAAAAAATATGCATTTATGATTTCTTTTGCCCTATTTTTAGATTATAAACTTAGCTACTTTGTATTTCCCTTAAGCATATTTCTTATATAAAAGACTTATTCTAGAAATCACTTTTCTTCACTCATACATTTTTGTACAAACCTGTGTTTATTTTCATTTAACTTCTTATATTTATATTGTAGTATGCAGATAAACTACTAGATTCAGATATGGAAAAATATTATTAAATAGTATTCTTTAATCTGAATTTACTATAGCAATACCTTTACATTTTCTCACATGATTTAACTTATATTTTTGTAACATACTTAGTTTTACAACAAACACTTGTAACAACTTTAATTATTATTTTTATTTAAAAGAAAGTCTCAGCTCTCTTCACAAATAATGACAATACAAATGGTAATATATTTCTAATTTTTGAATCTGAAGGTTTTGTTTTTGTAAGCAGCTTGATTTTAGCCACCTCTTTCAAAAACTGAAGATTTTTCTAAATATGCTCAGTACAGTTCCAATATCTTACGTTTTTGGCACAGTTGGTGGCTTAATTGATTTATATTATGAATGCAATAGATGTCAGTTTCGCCAGATAACAGATATCTGGCCAGTTTCAACTGAATGTCCGTATGTTTTGCACTATTTCTTTTAAAATTTATTTTAAATAAATCAGCTGTATGTACTTTATTTTGAAACCAAATTGTAGCATTTTTCTCACCTTTTATATTTTTTAATTAGTAAACTATTTGTACTATAATTTATTTTAAATTTTTTCTTTATTTTAAGATTCAGTACTCGATATCTCAATTTGACATTATATTTAATTAGACAAATCAAATCTAAGTAAAAGCATTTTTAATAATCCTTTACCTTCCTTCTTTACTGGTTCTTATGTTTGTGTATAAAAAATTTCAAAAACATAGTCCCACTTTTTTTTTTTTTTTTTTTTTTAGTAAATTATCTTTATTCTTTACCCTCCAAAAAAGTAAGTTTTGTCTTTTGTGTTTCTCAGATGCAAAAACACAATTTTGAAGTTGAGACTAAAAAAAGAATGATTTATCATATTTTGTAATGAAATGTATAAATAGAATTATTTTTCCTGAAATTTTTTTTTTTTTTTTTTTTTTTTTAACATAATGCTCCAAAATACTTATATGCAATTTTTCATATAGTATATTATTTAGCATTTCGCTTTTTTTTTTTTTACATAATGCTCCAAAATACTTATACGCAATTTTTCATATAGTATATTATTTAACATTTCACTTTTTTTTTTTTTTGTTATAATTATGTTATTACTGTATAATTTTTGGCTGGATATACTGCTGGATAATTGTAATATCTGGCTACTGCCAATTATATAGTATAGTGGCTGGATATGCCGGATGCAATATGCTGGCCAGATATCCATTGCATCCCTAATTTATATCACCTTGATATAAATCACTTGATCTTCAAATCATTTATTTTTAAATCAACTATTTTTTTAAGCTTGATTTTGTTATTAAATGAACAAAGGACACCACCCCCAGCATTAGAAGACACATCAACACATTAACCTTATCCTTTGCCAAGGAACAGTAAGGTTAAAATATCCTTCCTTTAGTAGTTAAATGAAATTTCTGGCCTAATCAGATTATTTTCCAAATTTTTCTTAATGTAACACCTATTTTGTATTTTCACATACATATTTATTTTTTAATTTATACAAATACTAGTGTTTTAAAAACTGATTTAGTAAAAAACATATCTATATCTGTAAACAATGAAAAAATGTGAATAGTTTATAAGTGTGTGTTGAGAAGGAATAAAAAAGAAAAAAAATCAGATTTCATGCATTTAATGCACAATTCCTCATATAAAATATTGCGTGGATTAGGAAAATAAATAGGATAATGAAACTTAATGATTAATTAAAATAAATTTAATCTTAGCTTAAATAATTTCACTTGTAGTATTTGTAAAAAATTTTATAAAAATCAATAAATCTGATTTTAATTTTAAAAAAAAAAGTCCAGTTTATAAGATTTTTTAAAATTGATATTTGTACTAAACCTTATTGATGGCATTAATTGATGTTTTGTTAGCAGAATTCATTACTCAACAAATCACTCAATAGATAAAATAAACTTAAATAGTTAAGTATATTAAATACAAGGGCTTTTTGCAATTTCAAAGTTTATTTAAGATTTATACCCAAATTACCTATAGTATTAGACTTCAATGGCTCAGCCTGAAATTTCGATTCATAAAACATGAGAAAGCACTTTAAAAAAATTATAAATACACACTTAACTGCAAACCCATTACAAAATAGTAATTCAATTTTATACATAATTCATCCAAATCATAAAAATAATAAGACATAATGAACTACTGGAGAATGGTACGAGAAACCAACAAGAAATAATATCCCAACAGAAATGATAGAATACAAGTTTTACAGACTTGAATTTTTGGTGAAATCACTGCTGACCACCCAACTAATGAATTTAATTTCACAGTTTAATAACCCAATGAGAATTAGGTGCATTTCCTACATTATTAAAGGGCTGCATAAACAGAGCCTGTTCTGGAATGAACAAAAATTTTAAAATGACATGGCGAAGAGAGGAGTAAATAATACGGGTTGCCTATTTGGCAGGAGGCACCCACACGTTCAGTCAAGGAAGTAGGCCAAAGAAAATCACCAAAAATTTTTTATAAGCATATGTCAATAGGGTCAATAAATGACATTTTGAACGTATGAGTAAAAACTAAACTTCTTAAAACATAATAAAATTTATTAAATTTTTAAAGATATAAAAGTATGCTAAATACATTTTAAAGAACTAAATTTTATTCTGAATAAAATTAAATGGAAGTAGATTTTTTTTTTTTTTTTTTAGTCTGCCTTCTTTTTAGTCACTTCTTAATAATATAAAGATTCAGTTACTTTTGTTAACTAATATGAGTAGTATACTCTCTCAAGCATTATCTATTCTGTCCATGATCAATGTAAGTGGCATATATAATGGTTTAGGGTCAATGGTTAATGGTCCAAATGACAGTAGTTAATGGTTTTTGACCATTAACTACTGTCACTTGATTTTACAAACTATGAGCATAGTTTTTAAGTCTCTACTTTTTAAAATTGTTATGACCCTTGCCTTTTTCAGTATTTTTTTGCAGTATGCTATCAATGTAGTTTACCAAGTTTTACAGATTTTTTAAGCATTATTTAAGTGCAGTTAGCCATGTCAGGGCAGTTAAGAGTTATTTTAAAGTCATAGAGAATGTGCTTTATTTTTGGATTTGCTTGCAAAGTAAACAGAGTAATGAAAACTAATTCACAATTTAATTTTTCAGAAAATCTGGAAATAATATGAACAAAATCTTCAAAATTCCAGAATTTTCTGGAGCTCAAACACCCTTATATATAAGAAATTCACTGATTTTTCACATACTCTTTCAGGAAAAATACATTGTGTTATTCTTATGTTAGGTTAAATTTAACATTTTTTTCTAATTACTGCTCAAATAATCCAAAACTTTTATAAAATTTTAATTTTTGGCGGCCCATGGTAACTTTAATTTTCTTTATTTTGTCTATGTTTGGCATGCTTTTTCTACACATGATTAAGAACTTTTATACTCTTGAAAAGGAAACAGGAAACAAAATATATTAATTATTAACATTATATGAAATAATGATCATAATAGATTTAAAAATTATCAAAGTACTATGTAATTACAGCAAATCAGCAATTTTGATGCAGCTATTAAGTATATAAGTGCAAATCTTTAACATGCCATTTTTGTTTCACTCCTATACTGACTTTAAATAACTTGAAAATTTTTGTGAATAAATTTAAAAAAATGAAATTAGTGAATGCATTTAGTGTTTTTGCAATTATATGAATACTATACTAACTAATCTATAAATTTAACAGTCAAAATAACTTAAAATGGTGTTCACTCAAATTTTTCAAATTTATAAATTGTGTAAAAGCATGTTCATCTACTCCTATAATTTGTTTACAAAAATAACTACACATATCTATGATAATCAAAATACCTTGTCATCCTTCTTATCCCCTCCAGATCCACTTCCACCAGGGCCTCCAGAAGATTGATTCTGTCCCTTTATACAGATGAAGAAAAAAGAATCAATTTATGTACACACTGTTTGAAAAATATATATGTGTGCATGTGAAAAAGTAACATTGACATTCTGATGAAAATTTTAAAATAAATCAAAAATAAATTACAATATTTCTGACGTTTATATTGGAAATCTGTTCAGAAATAGAATTTACATTATTTGATACCATATAAAAATATATAAAAGGATGATGAAAAATTAAGTCTTTAAAATTTGCATTTGCTGAGAATAAGAATTTCCTCACTTAGAGAACAGAAAATGATTATCACCATAAAAAAATTAAACTAAAGTCTGATTTTAATAAATATATTATAACCTAAAACCAAATAACACAAATTAGTTTAAATGATTTTTTAAAATATATAAATTTGTATAAAATTTTGAACTAAATCATCTCTTGCTAAGCTGCTTAAAGATAATAATAATAGCAGGGAAAATCTCATTTATAAACTACTTTTTAGTTCTGTTTAGATTCCATAAGAAAATATTAAACAGAAATAAGGAAAAATTAAACAATAAACACGCTTTCATATTTTGACATAAATTAATTTCCAAGCTTAAACAATCTATTTAAAGGGCATTTAAGACAGTAACAAATATCGACAAATGAGAAAAATTAAATTTATATCATAGTGAAAGAATTAAATGTTAAAATGTCACGACTAACAAATCCCAGAAAAGTAAATTTTTAGATTAGGATTAGCACCTCATAACAAAGAGTTTTTTAAATAATATAATAATGCTTACGATGTTATTAGAAAACTAAAGGAGACAAATGATAATACCCATCTACAAGCTTGGTAAAAGAAAAGTGTAATAAAACAAAGGATTTAAGAAAATTTCTTCCTTAACGGGGTTAAATGTAAGACACATAATAAAAATACAATTATATAAAGTTTTTAATTTTATTAATTTTAAGCACTTTAAAACGACACTTACCATTATAGCACCGAATCAATGAATTACTTGACAATTTTGTTTAAGACAGTTAGTACTACAGTTAAATTCAAATATCCTAAAAAAACATTCAGTGTTCTTTTTTCATCACTGATCGCTGAGCTCCCGGCATTTATGACCCAAATAAAATGCAATTACACTTTCCATAGAAAATAGCAATTTTGAATATTATATTTGGAAATCCTAGGCAGTATGCTCCATCTGTGATGTAGTAATTGAAGTTGTAATTCTATGACGGTTCGTATGGTATTGATCCATAGTGTGAAGGCCACATTAGGTTTTTAACCTAAACGCACAGTGGTTCTTACTATAGAGCTCATTACTCTATGGGTTGTAATTAAGTATACTTTTGCTCAACTCATTTAACCGAATTTCGTTCTCTATATTTTTGTTTACCTTCTTTCATTTGTGTGAGTGATTAAATATAATGTATTATCTGTTAGTCTTAATATTCCACTAATAATTCATTGACAGATGTTCCATAGATTAGGAGAGAAACAATAGCTGTTTAGATAGAGAGAATATCTAGTACAAAGTAAAAGAATTTTCTCTATTTATATTTTGTTTTTAGTTCTGTTTAGTTTTTCTTTGCAATTTTACGGAAAGGTGTGCTGCTTGTTTGATTTGACAATTACTACTCCATTTTCAATATTTTATAGTGAATATCTGATATAGTTTTTTAATCATTTGTTTTGAAAATTTGCCTGTTAGCTTTTTTTTAAAATGTAATTTTTAATAACTTTGTCCTTAATGTGCTGTTCCAAATCTGAGATTTCAAGTATAACTTCTGTGGTTCTAATTTTTCTATTATCTTTAATTTGAAA
>JAGEOH010001170.1:0-25000 GCA_032207245.1 Pardosa pseudoannulata
ATTGTTTTGTGTGTTTAAAATAAGGAAATATTTTAAGAATATGAAAAAACAAAAATAATGAAAAAAAAATTATTACATTTTTAATAAATTTTTATATTATTGTTAATAACATTTACGGGGAGCAGAGCCCCCTTGGTTAAAAAACTTTTTTGATAACTCAAAAATTTATTTAAAAAATTAAAAAGTACTAACCTTTTAATATTATTTGAAAATTTTAAAAAAATCTCTGTGGATGTTTTATTTATTTTATTTCTGATTTATCTTTTAAAATGAAATTTTTAATTGTTTTGTGTGTTTAAAATCAGGAAATATTTTAAGAATATTAAAAAACAAAAATAATCCATTTTTAATGTTTTAAAATTAACAACCAATTAATATTAAAAAAAATAACCATGATTAAACAAAATTTGTATCAATATAAATATCATTTTACTCAATTTTCAACTTTTTTGCCATTAATTGCAAAATTAATATATTATTTCACCAGAAAATAAGTCAGCTATTTTATTCACACCGAAATTCCTCTCCCGCTCAAAACGTCAGCCTTCTGGTAACTCTGCGCGAAGGAGTTGGCGAGGTTGGCGCCATTAAAAAATTGCCAAAACTAGCAGGGGGAACCCAGTTCTTAAGTAGACCCTTTGAAATTTTTGTAAGTTGGAGCACATTTTCCCTTAAGTAAATGTAAATGAGTAAATCTTGTGTAACCAATTTGGAGATGAGTCAGGATGACATTTTTTCTTCTAGAAAATAATAATGGTCAGGGTTTGATGGTAGGTTTTATCACATGTAGTATGTTCAGGGTATCTGCCAAAATAAAATTTTTCAAATCCATGACTTTTCATGACTTTCCCTGATTTAGCGGATCATTTTAAATGACTTTAAAAAGCTTTCGTTAAAGTATATATGAATAAAACTTCTGATGTACATACAAATAAAATATATGCTTTTACAGAAATTTTATAAAAAAAAAAACTATAAACTTACTTTATAAGTGTTAATAAACTCACATACATAAAAATAAATTGTTGTATCTACATACCTAAGTTTAATTATATAGCAATTTTTCAATCAAAATGTTTCCAATTTGAATTCAGGGTACTTTGGTATTATCCAGGTGACCATGAATAATAGACAAATATAACCCTATAATGTTTATATACAATATCCCTAGAGATAAACTTATATTTTGTGCAAAAATCTTAACTAATTTTTATTAAAAAATAATTATTATTATATTAATAAAATTTTAATCTATAAGTCAATAAGATAATACATATATACCAAACTCAGCAACTTCAGCCAAATGACAAGTAAAAATAGAATTAAAAAATTCAATGCATTTTTATTTAATCGGTAGTTTAGCGGATCCATGACTTTTACTCATTTTACTCGAAAAATCAAGACTTTCCATGATAAAATTAATCCATTGTCTAAATCCATGACTTTCCAGGTGCGCGGAAACCATGTATGTTGTCCTTTTGGTGGCTAGCAAGACAAAAAGTTATTTATGATGGCAAAGTTTAGATGCAGCAAAACCATGTACAATGATTTGAACAAAAACGAATAAATAAAAATAAACAAATGAAGGAAAAAGGAATTACAGCATCAAGGAGCTCTTGCATAAGTATATACATTGGGTCATCCTCGTAATCAGCTTTCTTCTGTACTAATCTTGGTTCACAAGTCTGGACATAGCCTACTGGTGGAAGAGGATTTCTGTACTTATCCCTTTCAAAAGGCTAAAAAATAACGTATTAAAAAATGAATATTCAGAAGAAAAAAAAGATTATTTGCATAAAATTTTATTTAAATTCTTTTACAGGTGTTATGAATTTTTTCTCTTCTCTTGTAGTTTATTTTAATAAAATTATTAAGGTATATGTTCTGCGCATTTAAAAACAAAACTTCTTGTAGTAAGAATATTACTATAAACTATTTTTAAATACATTTTCCTATTTCTATGAATTTTTAAACTGTTAATGGATGTATTCTCCATGTATGATCTAAAAATGGAGATATTGTAGAAATGGTAGGGCACTGCTCTTCAGTTGAATCTGCCGGTTCAAATCCTGTTGCTAACTGTTACTAACAATTTGGAATCTGCTACAAGCAGTAGCAAAAAAGTAAACTAATCATTTGTTTTAAGTATTACTTCATGTATTAATGAAAGAAATTCTTTTCCAAAAATTTTTGGTTTGGTTTTGGTTTGGAGTGCTACGGTCTACTTTTTGCAACACGAGTCTTTTCCAGAAATACACAGTGCTTTAAAAAACGTATTACTAACCATGTTTAATAAAACAGTACTAAACATATCTTAAAAACAACACATTTAAAAAGGGATTTATTATAATTTTGATGTCGAATAAAAAAATTTGATTAAAATAATTGCTCTATCAAACGAAATTACTAAAAAAGAAACGTAGATGGAAATTGTCATTCTAGTACTAAATGTCTTTTTATTAAACACTTAAAATAAAATAAGTCCAACAAGTTCAGAAAAAAATAATAAAATAAAATAAGTCCAACAAGTTCAGAAGCGAAGGAAAAAAAAAACAGATTAAAGTATTTCAAAGTTATATCAATCACATATTATTGAAAAAATATTGTTTTTAAAAACACATATAATTTACCATGTTTAAGAAAATAACACTAAGCACATTCTTCAACAACAAGAACACCTGCAATAAACGCAATTTGAATTTTGGGTTTTAATTTTTGAAGTCATAGACTAAAGAACACAGGCGTCTAGGGAGAGGAATATTCCTAATGTTAAAGAAACGAAACCACGAGATGGCGCTGATCTCAGAGGGAAAAGGGAATTTCCGTTTGTTGGTGAGGGATTCCATTTGGAACGGAGAAAGAATGTCAGAAGCGCCATATTCGTACGTGCAGTGTATTCGGATCTGTTAAGTGGAATTGTATGCTAAAAATAGTAACTTGAATGTTTTACTTTTTATGTTTGATTAAAAATTTCCTTTTTAGAATGGTATAAGGCAATTTCACGCAGCAGGACACATCTCAACTCATGGAGATTCTCGCTTTTATTTCAAACTTAAGGGCAGCATATTGGATGCTTATTGGCTATTGTCCACATGAAAATGAATGGGAAGGGCATTAAAGTATTTCGTGACACTGCGTGAAATCGCTCTATAAGTTAAGTAAATACTATCACTACGCTTATATATTATTTCATGTGTTTAAATTTTCACTCCGGTCTATAATTTACACTGTGCAGACGTTCAAATTTCGTATATTTCGAACTAGAAAATAAATGTACCTAATCGGAATTAATAGAGATTTCATTAATGGGTTTTACACTAAATTTTCCATGTATGTTGAGGGGATGGGTGAAAAATGTATAGTTAACATTGATTTATGTGGTAGGGTAAAATGAAAGTATAATTCAATCATGTCATTATTTTCCTTTTGTTAACTTCAAAGCAAATATTTTCTACAGTGTATTTTATAATAAAGTATGTAAAAAAATAATTTGTTTTTGAAATAAGTCGGTAATTTTGTTAAATCGAAAAACTAATTTTTAATTTTACTTTATAATTCATTTTAATTATAAAGTAATTCATATTATGCTAGAATGTAACAGCTTCAATGAATAAAATTTGCATTTTAATTTAAGGTTTAATTACTTCTGTAATTAATCAGTCAGACATTGACTACATTGTAAAGGCGTTTATAATGTGTAGTTAACATAAAATAAAACTAATTGACTATTTTTGCAGAGTGGATCATTAGAAATTTAGTTAAAAATCATATTTTTAAATCAGAAATACGCTATGACACATTTGCTCATTGTTATTGAAACAGGATTCATATTTAAATCGACAATTTTATATTTGTTTTTCTTGATTAAAGTTTTGTTTTTGTTTTTATAACATTAAAATGTTGTAAAAGGATCATGTTCCTAACTTTTCTTTAAGAACAAAACTCCTCGGTAACAGCCCCTAGGGGGCTCGAGCCAATCAAGCAATAAAGCATTAAAAATATCAGGTTTACAAGAATTGAAATGCGAAAGATGGCCATAGGTGAGTTCGTGGGTTCGAATCCCACTGTGGCATGGCTATTCGCAGCCGTTCGGAATCGGCTCATCAATCGAGTAGGTCCCATTACCCTCGTGTTGTAAAATAGTAGAACATATATAGCGCTCTACACAAAACAAATAACTGATATTGAAATATCTTCAAGAATTTTGGCTTCATTTCGATGAAACAGTGTAAGTGTATGATTTTACCTAGCTCAATTCTTCTGCAAGAGAAACTATTATGACACTTTTTTAAATATAAAATTCAATCTAATGAATTGAGAAGTTTCTGGTGGAAATAGTATAGATCTACTAGATAGTGCAATAATAAAAGGATTGTATCCGGATTGTATCTGTATAAGTGTCACAGACACATGCGATAAAACTAATAGTTTATTTGATAATATTTAAACTAATATTAATATTTAATATTAATATAATATTAATATTAATGTTTAATATTTTCTTGAATAATATTTCTTAAAAGGTTAATTTGTGACATTTTGATTTTTTTTAAACGTTTGCATTTACTAAATAACTTTGATATATGATCATGAAAACCTGGACGAATGAATATAATTTTTCCTTTTCCATACTCAGCCATAATTTTTATTTTACGAAACGTGGATTTCCATTAAATAACCTCACATCTTTTCTCAATTACACCTCAATTAATTGTCCCAGTTTCTTTTTTTTCTTCTTAAACTCTTAATAATATTTTGTATCTTGACGAAAGGATTTTTACTTTCCATTCTCACTATGATATTTTTACAGGGATTATAAAAATTTCACTTATTTCTTAAAGATCTCAAATGTGACATTTTCCGTAATAGTTTATATCTTCCGAATAACTTTAGTATAAGGCAATTTGTTGCAACGTCACGAACTACTATAATGCCCTTCCCATTCATTTTCATGTTTTCAACAGTCAATAGACAAACAATAAACTGCCCTTCCGTTTGCAACTAAAGCCAGAATTATCATAATTTGAGAATTTGCCCTACTGCTTGAAATCGCCTTGATGCACCAACCGATCAGTTATCCCATTTCCCCTACGAAAATCCCTACCGCTGAGTGGCGAAATTTTTTTTAAAGTGTTACTATGAGGAATGTTCCTCCTCCTAGACGCTTGTCTAAATAACAGGACTTCCTTTGAGAGTCGTCACAGCGCATGCGCTTGGCACATTTTTTCACTTGGTGATAATTTCTATGAAAGTATAGTAGCCTGTGTATTGTTGCTTTTAGATTGAGTAGCTACGATCGCTTTGATTTCAACCACGTGTTTAATGTATTTTGACCGTTGGTGATTTGTAGCATGCAATTCATTATGATGAATGCATTTTTCAGTCATCAGTGAAAATGAAAAATTATTTTTAAAGAAATAAACAGTAGCATAGCACATAAACTGTTTTCTCTTACATTTATTTATTTATTTAAAAAGAAAAGCGAACAAAGTTTAAGAAAAAAAATGTAATTTTCTTTCTGCAATATTTAGAGCTATGTCCCTTTTGCTTGCAATTTTTGAAAAAAAAAAATTCCTTGCGAGTCGACACGAAAGCAGTACTATCGTGCACAAAATGGAAGGTATTTTTTCTTTTTTGAATCAAGTAGAAGTGCTTCCGCATCTAGTAATCTTTGCCTAACAAAATCCAAAGTTAAATTAAAGTTTGGTTGATTTTTTAAAACAGTCTTAACATTTTCAAATTTTTGAAGCGGTGACATCAAAATATAAACAATCGTATCTGTATCACTAACTTCAGCACCAAATAGTTTGAAATCGGAAATTAATCTCTTTATTTTGTCAAATAGACTTCTCATTGTTACTTCAGATTTTTCTTAATTGTTGCCAGTGTCTTCCGAATCAGAAATTGATTCACTTCACTTTTTGTATCATATATTTTTTCTTATTTCTTCTATATTTCACAGGAACTCGTTTAATTCTGAAGTGATGTTAGAACATTATCACTGAGTAAAGAAAGCATCAAAGCGTAGGCCTTTGTAGCCTTTCTGACATCAGCAGCATTATCCACATTAGGTTCTTTTTCTAAAAAAAGTCCTCTTTACATTTATTTATTTATTTAAAAAGAAAAGCGAACAAAGTTTAAGAAAAAAAAAAATGTAATTTTCTTTCTGCAATATTTAGAGCGTCATCAGGGAAAATGAAAAATTATTTTTAAAGAAATAAACAGTAGCATAGCACATAAACTGTTTTCTCTTACATTTATTTATTTATTTAAAAAGAAAAGCGAACAAAGTTTAAGAAAAAAAAAATGTAATTTTCTTTCTGCAATATTTAGAGCTATGTCTCTTTTGCTTGCAATTTTTGAAAAAAAAATTATTTTTAAAGAAATAAACAGTAGCATAGAGTTTTCTCTTACGAGCGAACAAAGTTTAAGAAAAAAAAATGTAAGAGAGCTACGAAAAAAAAAAAAATGCGAGTGCAGTACTATCGTGCACAAAATGGAAGGTATTTTTTCTTTTTTGAATCAAGTAGAAGTGCTTCCGCATCTAGTAATCTTTGCCTAACAAAATCCAAAGTTAAATTAAAGTTTGGTTGATTTTTTAAAACAGTCTTAACATTTTCAAATTTTTGAAGCGGTGACATCAAAATATAAACAATCGTATCTGTATCACTAACTTCAGCACCAAATAGTTTGAAATCGGAAATTAATCTCTTTATTTTGTCAAATAGACTTCTCATTGTTACTTCAGATTTTTCTTAATTGTTGCCAGTGTCTTCCGAATCAGAAATTGATTCACTTCACTTTTTGTATCATATATTTTTTCTTATTTCTTCTATATTTCACAGGAACTCGTTTAATTCTGAAGTGATGTTAGAACATTATCACTGAGTAAAGAAAGCAAAAATGCTTAGGCCTTTTTGGCCTTTCTGACATCAGCAGCATTATCCGCATTAGGTTCTTTTTCTAAAAAAAGTCCTCTAAATCTTTAGCAGCTAAGACTGCAAAAACACGCCGCTTCCATACAGAAAAATTCTTGCTGTCGCCGTCAAAAAGCGAAACTCCAAAAAGTTCCTTTTCAGAACACATTCTGTTCGGTAAAAATAAAACGAAAACGAAATTTTCTCTCAAAAACCGCAACAAAAGAAAATGATTAGTGAGACGCCAGTCTATATAAACATCTGCATGCCGTAGCGTTAGAGAACCACGCTCTGCTGATAAATAGACAAAATAAAAGACAGCGAGGCCGGATCGAAATAATATACTGTTACATGTTAAACGGTTACAAGGAAACTGTACAGAACAAATAACATCATCCCATATTTATAACTTTAGAAGGATTCAATAAAACCGTACCTAAAAGGTAGCTAAAGACAGAACCAATCACAGTTTGCAAACAAGGATATAAAAGAAACTTATGCAATGTAATGCTGCGATTACTATATTCCAACAGATTCTAAACCTTTAACACCAATAACTCCGAGATAATACTGAAGGTTCGACATTTGATTTTAATTACAACTATAGAATATTTTTTATAATAATGTATCAATAAAGTATTATATATATAAATGGTGTTTAAAAGAATATCGTTATTATGCATTACATCAAACATCTTTTTTAAAGTATAAGCCTATGGTGTTATAAAACTAAGTATTTTCAAATTTTCTTAGATTGTTGACATAAAATGCTCACACAGCTGATTTCAATTATTATTTTGACCACTGCCGATTGTGATTGGTTCTCAGACGTGAGTTGGGAGGAAATCCTCTGAAGTTTGCTGATGTTGATCATCGTTTTTAGCATATCTAAATCATTTGACAACGAGAATGGGCAAGCATCTTTAATCCTCACGATTCATTTGGAATTTGCCTAATCCACGGATACTACTTTTTACGATGGAGTTGACAGCGATAAATCGATGAAAAAATTGAATATTTAAGAATTGACAGCGGATATGTGCATTTCATGACGATTTGGAATTTTTTACTTCTATGAACAAATTATTTCGACAGATTATATTTATTTTTTTAGTTTGCTGATGTAGAGTAAAAAAAAGTAATTGACAACACTGCAACTTTTATATTTTTCAATATGCACTGCGATGAATTTAATGAATAAATAGAAAATTAAAGTGAAAAATTGATATGAATGGTATGAAAAGTTCGCTAAGGATATAAATTGAAACAGATAAAATTTATAAGTTTAGAGTAAAAAGGAGTAAGTGTACTTACTGTTAAATATTCAGAACTTGAAATTTGGAAAATTAAACGAATGGAATGTTCAGATATGAAGCATGCTTTGAAGCAGATTCTGAATCTGAAATTGCGGATAAGATCCACTCTCAAGTTTTCAAGAGAAAAGTGTAAGGGTGTTAAATCTTTTCAGTGAAGTTGAAATTTTGGAAAAATTCACAGGCGGACTTTTGTAATGACGCTGAAATTGAGGAATCAAAACTCCTAGAGTAACCCTTATCCAAGGTAATAGAAATGTGCTGAACTTTCTTAGTGATCAAACTAATTTAAAATTTAAAAAATTACATATATTCTCCAGGTGAATGCGAATTCTGTTGATTGTTAATTTAAGAATATATTAGCTAATAATAGTCAATAAAAATAATCGGTAAAAATTACCTGAATTAGTTGAAAATTTTTTAATAAAATTTTGCAGAAATTTGTTGATGTTACAACAGTGGAAAATGTGACTAATGAGATTCATAAATATTCTATTTTTTCCTGCCACCTCAAAATTTGCAATATCTATTATAATCTCAATGTATTATGAAAACATAAAAATAATTTTGTTTACCCTAAAAGGTAAGAAAAAATCAGCAGAGACTGACATACTTTATGGCTATTTGCTTTGCCAATTATCTGGTTTGCGAGCTATTTTCAGAAAGCATTACAATCTTGTAAGGGGCCAGCTAGGTTTTAGGCTATAGAATACTAGGCACAATCTAAGGCTGTCACCAAAAAATGGATGTATTCTGCAGTGCTCCTTCATCTTTGAAATTTTGAGGGGAATTTTTCAAAATAAAGTTGTAGAACTGATAATCAAAATAGAAATTATGTAGAGGTAAAAGAACTTTTATTGAGATCATGATAGTTAAAAGAGAAGAATGGACAAAATAATAAGTGTTACAAATGATTTCGGCTACGTTTACAATAATGGCTTGAATATGTGTAGGAAATAAAAAGGGCTTTTTTCATACCTTGTTCCTTTTCTTGCTGGGTGAAGCTCCTCCACAGTGTGTGTATTGCAAGACACCTTACACAGTCACACATATTTTAACCTCTTGTGTTTGTTTTAGATCTATGTATATAAAATTTCTTGGTAATCCATTGCTGAATCTTAATTTAATCATTGGGGGAACTCCACATCCAAACTTGTTCCCCTTTCTTCGTCGTACTGGCTTTTACTTTAAAATTAAAATTTTTGTTTGTTATTCAATTTTCAAATAATCAATTTTTAATCTTTCAGTTTTCAATTTGTTTTTCTACAGTTAATCTTTAAATCTGTAATTCTTTAATTTCTTAATCCTTCACTTTATTTTCTATGCTTGTTTCTTTGTATGTAACTCGTGTTTTTGTGATAAATGTTCTATTTTTCACTCAAAATTTTTATCTGTAAATTTCGTCTTTAGTTTTGTTTCCACATCTTGTTTGGTGCAGTTTGTCCCT
Source organism: Pardosa pseudoannulata (assembly GCA_032207245.1). Classification (NCBI taxonomy): domain Eukaryota; kingdom Metazoa; phylum Arthropoda; class Arachnida; order Araneae; family Lycosidae; genus Pardosa; species Pardosa pseudoannulata. Next base: position 9,678 of record JAGEOH010001170.1, read on the forward strand.
GGGGGATTGAGTGCCACTAAACTCGAATCAACCAACCATTCCTTGTTCAACCCAAGCATTAAATTTAACAGTGAACTATGCTGCTGGGAATTGTATAAATGCTGCAACTTTTTTGTAATGCTGTGCAACAACTTTATATATATGTTTTCTTCTCCCCATCAGAAGTAGTCTACTTCAACATATCTTAAAACTCGTCAGTAATATGAATTCGAAAAGTTGTTCAGAGGCTGTTGTACCTTTGAAACTTCAACTTGGAGATATAATAGAAGTCGGTAGTTCTGCAGAGTCTGGGACGGCGGCCATGTTTACTTGGCGGCTTGGCAAAAACATCGCAGAAACATGCTGCAACCTGGGAAAATAAAATGGCAGCTGATTTTGAAAATTGTGCTAGTAATAATGCAAACTTTAAAATCGTAATAAATTTAAAATCAGCATGAAAAATGTGATTTGGATATAACTTTTAACTAACAAAAAATATATAATCTATTATTTTAGAGAACAAGTTAACTTAGGAAAATGTTTCATTATCATAGTATTTACTTTTGTTAACTAAAAAAAGTTTCTTCCATTGATAAATTATTTTGAATACAACAGAATAAATGAAGGCCGCTTAAATGAATAAGAAAATGGCTGCGCAGTTTAAAAATTATACTAGCAATAATGCAAACTTTAAAATCGTAATAAATTTAAAATCAACATAATTTTTTACAGACAATAAATATATAATCTATTATGGGAAAATTGAAATTAAATCAATATCAGCATAAAAATAGCAATTAGATAAAAAAAAATTAATGCTTAAAATTAAGATAGAAGACGTAACAAAATACAAGACATGATGAACATCACTTACCTCTTAATCACTATCTTTGGGAGGATAAACAACTTTTATCGCCTTTAAAAAGGCCCGAAATTTAAGAGGATTACTCTTATTTTGTTTCTGCCAAATGTACTCCGCCAAGTAAGAATGAAATTGATCTTTTACTGAGTACTCTTTAGATTTCTTTTAATGGCGCTCCACGTGCCTTCAATTGAGTTCGTATGGGCACCTGTAACCGGATCCACAAACCCAAGACTGTGATTTACTCGCAGATGCACAAAGCCTTCATCTCTGAGGCAATCATACGATTTCCAACAATCTGAAATAATAGTGGTTCCCAGTAAAACATGATTTCGGAGTACTGCTAGTAACGTATCTTTTGAACGATCTGCTACAACTGCAAAAAAAAAAAAAAAAAAACCCACTTATTCGATCCTCTTTCCAAACCTCCAAACACCCATTTCCCTTCCACTTGATGTCCACGATTAAACAAATCGTGGACCAAAAATTGTTGCCAAATTTACTTTCATGAATTTCCACAGTAACACCTTGGCCCCAAATCATGCCATTCTCTCTCAAACATACCTCAACACACACTTCATGGCTAAACATCTTCCAGTCTGTTACCGTATGGGAACTGACCTTCAGTTCATCCATAATGTAATCGTTGGAACATTTCTGATACCATATTTGTGTAATCTGTAGAATCAGACTAGCCGGCATGTTGCTCCTTTCAAACCAGGAACCCTTTCTCACGTTTCTTTTTACTGCATGTTGGGATGCCCCATATACTCAACACCGCCATTCGCACTCATCGTTGATCTCTCTACGATCACAAAGATTCATGCTAGAATGGCAAGTGGGACATTCATACCTTATCGGAAATGAGACCGATACTCATACACCACTCAATAACCCTTCTTTCGCCCGATAATTCTAAGGCGTGCAGAAATTTAAAGTTGATATCGGCGGCCATAATACGAATCAAATCCAGCAGCGGAGCAACCAAAAAAGCAAGCAAGCTAAAGCACATGTGGGGAGACACTGAGGTGAAGAGGCAAAGAAAAATTGGGGGTCTAGGGAGAGAATTACCCTAGGGAGAAAAAATCCCTGGAAAAACCTGTTCCAGTCCAGGGTTACTAAGAGATTTAAGAAAATCGCCAAACGAAACGTAGCCAACAGCGAGTGCCAACTAAAAAGTAAACATGGCCGCCGTCCCAGACTCTGCTGATTGGCCTGATAATTGTTGGATGTCCTATATGAAAATAATATGACAACTGCAAAATATCACTGGCAGAAGGGTTAATGAAATGTACTGCAGATGATTTATTTTTTAAGAATATTGAAAGTCGTCATACAAAATATAAATCTTACAAAGCCAGCTAAGTTTTTTTAAACTTTTTCTGTAGCTGTACAGCCTTCTACAGGCTGGCTATGTTAAGAACAACTTGCTAAACTTTGCATCCGTTGAAAGTCAGTATTACGTACAGAAATGTAATTCAGATAACTTCAATAGTCATTTGTTCACACACACACTTTAATCACGAATAACATGGTTAAAACTTAATTCAAGCCAGTATTAATGTAGGGCTGGATTTTCTCAACAGAACATCAGGATTTTAAACATCAGAACAGCGAATAGGGTTACATTCAAAAATACAACTTCGTGGTTTGCCAAATGGTAAAAGCAAAACTTCAAATTGAGTTTGCGAAACTACGGGATTCAACAGGCTACAAGGTTGTCTCTCAAAGTTTCTTCATTTGGTAACCATCTGTTTCCACATTTCTCCTATGGTTGACTTGAATTTCATGTAGCATTTTCTCAACCATATCAGTCCATCTATGTGTGGTCTACCTCTTTTTCTTTTTTCTGTCAACTTTTTGAAATGTGGCATTTTTTGTTGTGTTTAAATCATATGTATAAATGTGTCCAAGCCACCTTAATTGATATATCTATACTATTCACAATATTTGGTTTTCCAAGTGTGGAGTAGAGTTCATATTTATAACAGACTCCATATATTATTTTCTTTAACAGCTTCAAATATTTTTCTAATATTTTTTGTTTTAATATTAATAACTTTTTTACTTCAGATTTGTTCAAAGTTTAGAACTCTCTTCCATACATAATCATTGGTTTTACTAAAGTTTTATAAAAATTAATCTTGGTTTTTATGCTTAAATGTTTTGATTTAAAGTGATTTTTCAGCCCATAGAAATATTTGTTTGCCATATTTAATGTTTCTAAATTCAATTTTAATATTTTTTTTATGTAATTCAGCCCAAATATTTGAACTGTTCAAAATCTTCAATTTTTCGTTTTTTGAAGCATGTTGGCTTTTATCAACTTATTTAATTCTTCACTCCTTTTTGTTTGACATTTTTTATGTGCAGCTTTTCTTTATACATTTTTTCGTTTAATTCTCCACCCTGTTTTTATACTCTTTTTTTATAAGTTATTGTGTACATCTTTGTCTTTTACTATTTGTTATATTTTCTCTACAGCTTTACACTGTATTAGGTCTCTTAACCCTGTGTTTGACACAATGTCCCTGGCAGATACAGTGCCATTAAGTATCAAATAACCAACCAACCAACCAACCTTTTACTCTACAGCATTGTAGTCATGTTGACTAGAATGTAATGAAATGTAATCAATTGACTCTTGAAAATGAAACTTAAAAATTTACTTTTAAAGTTAAAAATTTAATAAAAACTGCTTGGGTCTTACAAACCCAATGCAGTATACTTTTTTGTTCTTTGGACAGTAATATATAATTTACTACCAGTATTTTGATGCTTACAGTATGAAACCCACAAAATTGAATTAACTGTAAGAAATAATACAAATTCTAAAATTTTACCATTATTTTTGTGAAAGAACATAGTGTTTTACTTACATTGCATTCTAGTAAAAATTAAATAAAAATTGCCTTATTTATTTTCTTTACATTATAATAAATAGAAAAATAATTATAACTCAAGCTTGCATTCTTGGCATGATAAATGAGAATGCCATAAACACACTTTCTGCTTTCTGGAACAGGTATAACAAGTCTTTCTGCCCATACAGTAAGCATACCACACTTGCTTATTTATAATTTTTTCAGGTTGTACATCTTCATTTATTCATATGAACTCTTTAGCACTATCCTTTATATGTTTTGGAAGATATCTGCTGATACATCTTCTTTTAATGTTTATCAGTCAGAGTGAATATAAGATTTTTAAGAAAAATTTTTCTGTTTTTTTAGTTCTAGAGAATCTGTGGTATTTACTATAAAAATAAAAAACAAATTTCAAACTAGCAATATTCAGCAATGCATAAAAAATTACCTTAGTCCATTGTCTAGTATTTCTAGAACATTGTAATAGGCCGCACAATCATCAATGCAGTCTACACCACCCTTAGTAGAATTATAAAAAATGATTATTTCAAGTTTCTGTTCGCATGTGTTCTCGTCAATTTTGTCATCACTGTGCAATGAAGACACAAGAACTGTTTTCCCTGTTCTGGTACATAAGAGACTAAACTTATATCTTTTTGGAATCCAAAGGTGCTGCTGTAAGTTTCACATTTTACAAATGTTCCAAAACTTGGCAGCAATTCTTTTTTGTTTTTATAATTGTTCTAATATTGATGTGATTATATTTCATTTTTTTTTTACAGTATCATTCAAAGTAAACCAATTGTGTATGGTTAAATTACATCCACTTTTAGATAGTGGGAACAAATTCTTTCAACTACATTGTTTGGGTTGAAATTCACATATTTTCTTTTAGGTTGATTCTATAAAATTATAATTAACATTTACATAAAATCTGCTCTAATTAAAAGATTCATACTTAGCAAGTGTAGTGCAATGAGTATTTTTTTACAACTGAACAGAAGTACAAATAGTGAATGTAACAGGCTAAAATCACAGTAGAAGTAACAATAATTATTACATGCAAGAATTATATTTTAATACTTGCTCCAATTCCTGCCTGTAATAAGGATTTAAAATCTTATGTTCAGAGAGTTTCTTAGTTTCTCGAACCTCTTCCTAGGTATAGCTTTTAGAAAAATGTCAACTATTTGGTTGTGAGGACTGACAGGCTGAATGTGCACTATTTTGTCTTGATATATATATATATTGTGCTAATGTTTTAATTCTGTGCTGTTATTTTTTACTGGTAATAGGTTGTTGACTGTGGAATTAAGTGGTTTTCTATGGGGAACTAGGATTGTTTGTACCTGAAAGAGAAACCCATAGAAAAGACAATAAAAATATAATAATTAAGTGGGTGACGCATAGTGGCAATACATGTTATGGCCTTAAACCTTAACTTAATATAAATTAAATTTGGCTTTCCGCCAACCTAAGTTTAAATTTTAAATTTAAAAAAAAGGAACACAATAGGCATTAAATTAAAAGAGAGAAGTTATTGAATGAATGCATTTTATTGATATTGATATGAAATTTAGATAAAATTAACATAAGACGATTGAACTTTTGTTTAAAATATAAAAAATAATATAAAAAGGGAGAAAATAAAAATGGGCCAAAAAAAAAAAACAAGCTGATTATGGTGGATCGAATTCAGAATTCCTCCTCAGGATACTGGATACCAGGATACTAGGTTTCTTCCTCTGTTCCATGTCTCTGCAGCGAGTCTAAGTGCAAGATCAAGCCTTTGGATCAGGACCGGCAGTCTGGGAAGCTCAAGTGCAAGTCAAAAAAATCTCTCTAACTATCTTGAGTCTGCAGGACTGCAACGGCTGGCAGCCACTGACCGCTGGAATACTAATCAACATTCCAATGGCCTGGTGGCATGGGGGAATACCGCCAAGCGCAGGACTAAAAACATGCCAATGTGTGGAGAGGGGTATGTCATATCAGAAAAAAGGGGTGAAAATTATAAAGCTATTGCAGCGCAGCGCTTGCCAAGGAGACACCATGTGACGCTCCTGGTATGTGTGATGTAACCTGATTGAAAATCCAGGGCATCTTATGCATTAAAAAAGGGGTTTTTCGCCTCACCAACGTGATAATTGGGAGCACGGCAGGAAAGTTACACATAAGGAATTTTTTAAGTGAAGCTTATGGAATTAAATGGGAACTGAATGGAAAGTAAATGGAACGTTATGACATATATATATATATATATATATATATATATATATATTGAATCTAGTGATACTTGATGTCAGTGTGTTTGGTATTGTTGTGAAAAGTAAGGTTGATGAGTTTCATGGTACTCTGATTATCAGTTTGCAATATCACATAGAGGCGATTTATCAAAAGTTAACCAGATAATTTTTTTTACAGCTGTAGATGCACCAACATATTCTGATAGTGTTGTGGATGTTGATATACTGTTTTGGCGTGAACTGCACCAGGTTATGGCACCATTGATTAATCTGAAAACACAACCAGTTTTGAACGTTCTAATATGTACATTTTTGCAGAATTAGTGTCAGAATAGCCTGTAAGGCATGCATTTTGATTTGGTTCTGATGTATATTTGAATCATAATCCATAATTGATTTTTTTACATTTCAAGATTTGACTGCATTCTAATGTGCCTGAAATTGTGCAGTTTTACTGGATTTTATTTTTTTGGTCTTGTTTGGTTCAGTTTATCCCAAGAGGATTTAGTGCAACTAAATTTCAAGGAACCAACCAATGTGCCTGACAAGATTCCTTAAAATCTGTTCCCAAGGTTTATGTTAGGATATGTTGTGATTGCCAAAAACATTAGATTCAACTGCTTCATGGTATGTACTGGCCTCTCCTTAGAAATGACATTAATTTCATGTGTTAAGACTGTTCAGAGCTGCTGGAACACTAACTAGATTACAGTTTTTAAAATAAAATTTTCTTGGGATCTTATAGATACAAGCTTGGGAAGAATCATCCCTATATTCATCATCATTTCTTTTAGTGTCGTGTATCACATAAGTTGTTAAGTCTTGCTCTTCACTGTGTCCTGACTGATGCAGCCACTCATGTTTCCTGCCAATTGCACCATCCAGCTTCTTTTCTTTCTTTTTCTGTTTGCCTGTGCCAGGTTAATTTTGGGTGACCTCTTCTACATTTTCCCCTCTGGTGTCCACTCGAGGGCAACAGCAGGGTCTCATCTCTGCCCATTCTCGAGACATAGCTTGTGAAATGATTCTTATTTATATTTCCTCATCTGTTGATTTTATTTTGGTTTCTTCCTATAGCTTATCATTAGTTATTGTTAGGCCAAAATTGCTTAATTTTAATTCAAATAAAAGAACCGGATTTATAAACTGGGGTTTCAAAGTTTGTTATAATTGTTTGACTCTTGACAGTTCTTTTTTTCTTTGATTAATATGAGAGAATCATCAACATTTAGAATAATCATTGCTTTCCTACATTTGGAATGTCCATGGGGGTCTTCTGCAGTTTGTTCAAAACCAAAATTTCATAAGAAATCAAAAAACTTTTTGTTGCAACATTTGGATGATTGTTTCAATCCATATAAGAATTTCCTGAACCTGAACACTAGTCCTGTTTCATTCAGTAGTCCTAGAAGAAGTTGCATATAAATTTCTTTTATATCACCACAAAGGAAAGGTACATTATGAGGAAGACTACAAGTTCTTTCTCTCTAATTTTTCTAATCTTCTTTTATGAACAAGTCTGTTTTTGTTTTCTCTTTTTTTAATTATGTCATTAACTTCTATATTTCTGCATACATTTTTAGTAGAATGTAGTTGCTCTTGTTTTTGTAGTAATTCTTTATTCTGTTGTAATTCCTTCTTATGCTCTTAATATGAAGTTTTCATATTAAGGCATAGCTTTTTTTTTTATTGATTGTGCCATGTAAGCAGTTCTGTCTGCTTTTTAAGATTATAGATGACTTATTTTGGATAAAAAACTTGTATTTTTAATTGCTAAAAATGTGTCAATTCTCATGTTGCTAGATTCCTTGTCAAATACAACTCCCATAGCAACCCCAACAATGAATACACTGAACATACTCCCATCAAGAAGTTATTCTTGATGCAGAGGAAGTAAACATAATTTAGCAATTGGTCTCTTGAAAAGACCGTTAGCAGTCTTGACAGTGATCACACATACTATCCCATCATTCCCTGATTGGACAGCAACAATTTTTCCTAACAATTGAAGGAGCATTATCTTCCCTTATAATTACAATGTCATTTATTTAAAAAATTTTTTTGCATACCCTCCGTTTATTTCTATGTTGAAGGGAACTCAATCAACGCTGCATCTTTTCCAGAAACAATTTTAGTTTTTGGACAATAGCTCAACGAGAACTTAAAGATAAATTTTTTTCATTAAGATGTTCAGCAGGGGAAGTGAGGATATCTCCAGTTAAGAAATGAGATGCAGTTAATATATTTATATTATCTGAACTATCATCACTGTCTCCCTCTGGGGTTTACCTGCTTCAGGTAAACCTTGTCTTTTCAGTATGTTTTCTTCTGAAGACACATCTAGAGAAAGAATTTGCGTAACTGATTTGTTCTTCAAAAAGCACGATAAAAAACTGATAAACAGTTATTTTTGTTCAGTATAAAGTTTGTGAAGTATTTTTTAAGTGGTACGGCAACAGTATAAAAATGAAATATAAGCTGTGTCTTCCTTCTCTCTAAAAAACAGCTTATGTAAAATCCTTGTAATAGCAAAGCTTGCGTCGTCTTCCGTACCTGTTCGTCTCGTCTTTCGTATCTGTTCGGCTGTTATTACAGGAGCAAATACTGTGGGTTCTCTTTGCATTTTTAAAAAAGTCTCATCGACAAGAAATCTAACTGCAGCGATTAACGTTGAAATATATTTATTTTCTACAAATTACGATTACATATATGATTAAACATTATTTTGTCGAAGTATTCCTATTTTCATAAAGATTTCCATTAACGCTTCGCAAGTAGCTTTGGCAGTGATAGATTTTAAGGGTATGGCTTCTGGCCAACGATTATGCTGATCCATAACACATAAAATATATTGGTGACCCATGGATTACTTAGGTTCAATTAGCCCGAGGATATCAGCATTGACAATTTGAAGTTTTGGTCTTCCTACTGCTTCAATGGGTGTTCTGTCAGTTACTTTCCCTTTCCTTCTCAACTGGCAATCATGACACACCTCACAATATCGCTTGATTTCTTTGGACATTTCTTCCCAATAAATGGCATAGCGATTCTATCTCTGGTTTTCTTGGAGCCTAAATGTCCCCCAGTCGGTGTTTCATGAGGTAACTTTAATATTTCTTTCGACTCAGGAACTACGAATTGTACATATTTTTGCCCTCCCACATCTCTTGTATGATACAACAAATCAGAATCGATCCAATAATTGTTCTTTTTGTTCTTGGCATCCTTTAATGGTTTTTCTAGCTTCGGGCAACTGCACTGCTCTTTTCTAAATTGATTTGCTTGAGAACTACATCCATTTTCAATATTTTCTTCCTTAATATCATTATTCATTCTTCCAGAAATGCTTACTCCCACTGTCGAAGAAAAAGCTTCATCACCCGAATCTTTTATAACTCACTTTTCCCTTCCGATCCTTCCCTTGGTTCAGCTCTAGTTTCTGTACGACCTTTTCTTCTGTTAGAAACTCACAATTCTCCCCAAGTACCGGCTTCTCTGATGTTTCAGTAATTGATACACCTTTGGGGTGATTAGTGCTTGTTCGTGTAAATAGTCTAGCACGGCAACGGACACTAGAACATAGGGTTACACTTCTTTATGGGCGGAGGCTTCTTCGCCTTTTTTGGGAGCTTCCGTGGATGTTTCAATATCGTGGAGATAAATGTCCACATGGCATTTGGATTAATATTTGATTGGATTTCTAAAGGAATTCTAATTTTGTTTTGAACACTCGCTATATTAAATAAATGTTCTTACCTGTCAGACGGCGAAGGACTGGGGTCAATGACGAGGCGACAATATCCTTTTCCATTTTATTTTACGACTTAACATAGAACACATGAAAAAACGCAAGCTACGTCATTCTGATCGCTAGCGTACCACATTCATCCTTTCGCTCTACGCCCTGTAGTAGCAAAAGACCACGAAAGTTGCAACATTCTGCCTCCCGAATGACCTAGGGGCTCATTCTAAAATTATGTCAAAATACTGATATACCTACATAAGACTAGTAATAAACATCGAAGTATTCCACAATACTAATCCAAACTAATTCTAAACCTCAATTTTTAATCTAAATCAAATGTTACCAACAAATTCTTCAATATTAACACAGCGTTCAATACCAATTAAATGAATGAATGAATGATGTGCAAATTAACAACTAACCAATGTATCCACAATAAAGGAAATAAGAAACAAATCAAACGTTACATTACGTAAATCCGAGTAGGGGTCATGTTAGAGTTCTACTACACATTTCAGTCCTCTAAGAGTAATTCAGAAAAAGTTCTTGTTTTTGCATCATTTTAAGTTATTTTCATATTTTTTTTTCTTCTTGAATTGTAAATTACATTGTGAACTACATCCTTCCGCTTTCTTACATACAGTGTAATTAGAGTATATAGATTTACAATTTGATTATTTTCAAACACCAGGCCCAACTTGTGGCTGTTTTTGACTATGGGGGAGTAGACACGTAAAACGTAACGGGTTATTACAACCTGGAAAAGAAACCACGGACAAGACAATAACTAATATAGTATGTAATGAGGTTGTGAGGTATAGTGCAGTACGTGTTACAACGATGACTCCTTTCTTAATAGTTAAATATAAGTTGGCGAAAAGCCAAATTTAAATCAAAGTAAAAACACAATAGACATTAAAAAAATAAGTTATTGGATTGATGGAATTTTTTAAGACAAGGTATTAAGATGAAATTAAAAATATATATATATATATATATTGCCAACTAGCTGAACATTTAAAATAATAAAAATTAAAAAGAGAAAGAAGACAAAAAATGTCACGTATAGTGACTACGAAAGAAAAACTACGAAGGACGCAGTTCCGGGTTCCTCTTTTCGTGGAGTCGAGATCTCTCCACTGCGTCCATCCTGGTTGCTGAGATGACAACAGAAACTGGCCTTCTCATCAACATTCGTTTGGCTTGGTAGCACGGTGGAAAATCGCCAAGCGTAGCACTAGAACTGGTCAATGTGGGGAGTGGAGATATGTCATATCATAAAAAGAACGAATTTATAAGACTATTGCATCGCAGAGTTCGCCAAGTGACGCTCTTGGTATGCGTGATGCTATCTTGGACACGTGTTTGAAAATCCTGAGCGGCTTATGTGTTTAAAAAAGTAACTTTTTGTCTCACCAACGTAATAATTGGGAGCTTGGCAGGAAAGATACGAACAGGGTATTTTTGTTGCTTTATAGTATTAAGGACACTAAATGGAAAGTTATAACAGCGACCTTAAATATTTTGTTTGATGAAACGTTTCTTTTTGTCATCTTTATTGGATGTTGAAATATCAAATCTGTTAAGTTTTAAGAGACCATTAATTGCAATGTCTAATCTTTTTACTTTCTTCCCATCAAAATATTGATATTTGATTTATTTTATGGAGAGATTCTAAATGCATATTTCTATTTATGCCTAGTCCTTTCCTATGACAATATGCCCAATTTTGAGGTCTCAAACCATAATTTTGATGAAAATACTTCCCAAATTCAGTAGTGTCAGTCATTTAATAAATCGTCTATAAATTTTATCTGCTTAGGAAATGTATCGACGCACTGCTTTTAATGTTTTAAATACAAGTTTTCTATTTTTAGCATTTTTTATTTTATTTAAATGTTGACACCAATTTCTAGTGACACGCCAAGCACACAAAACATTTTCGACAGTTCCCACAACTGGGCTACAGGCATTTAAAAAACAGTAGCTATAAGTCGTAAATGTTTTCGTATCAATTTTATGTACAGCATTTTTAATCACGGCAAAATAAATTTTAAATAAATTTTCTGAACTTTTGTTTGATAAACAAAATGCTTCTGGTATACCATTTTTATAGTAATCAACTACAAGTATAGAAAACAAATTAAAATCGTAAGTATTTAACCAATGGGTCCCATAAATACAAATTTGTTGATGTATTAGTGAACAACATGGCGTCAGTAAACCAAGTAATTTTCCCCTGAAACGTTAGAAGCTGAATGGCTGTGCTGATCCACTCGTGTGCCATTACGGGCTGGTTTAAGGGTCTCGAATAAGACCAAGAACACCAACATGTGTTAGCTTTGGCCGTATCACATTTGATTTTATGAAGTTTGGGGATTTTTTAATAATTTTGACAAGAGTGGCCGAATTAATTTTAACATTGTTCAGAGAGTTAAAATTTTGATCAGTGACGTTACTATTATTTACATTGTTGGTCGTCCTTACGTCAGAACCTCTGTTTGGGGTAAATTTTTGAACTAGTGTGGTTCTATTTAAATTACATTTTCATCTGCAGTATATAGATTATTATTAGAGTTATGATCTTTAAGGGGGAATAGCCGTATAAAATTTTTTGAAACGCTTTGCAACTTTCCAGATGAAATTGTCAGTAGAGTTTCAATGTGTCCGCTACTTTGTCTTCTTTAGGTTTAATAAAAGCAACGTAATTTAGTTCTAGTGGGTTTCTTAATTGCATCAGCATATGTTGATTTGAACTCTCTAGATTCCAACTGACCCGTAAGATAGGAAATTGACTTACTTTGAGTGATAATTATTTTCATTAAATTTTGTACTTCCTTAGAGACTTAGGTGTATTTCTTTTTTAACATCTCTATGTGAAGTAATTTTTAACAACTCCTCTTGATGATATAAAGCCAATTTATCTTAACATAACGGAGTTTCATCAAGCAATTATTGCTGTGGTGATGAAAGTTCTGGCAGCGATGACACTGCTGAACATTAAATAATTTACGTAATCTACAACTTTTACCCTTATGTGAAATAGTTTATCTACATTATATTCTTAGTTTTTTCAGTTGGGGAAGCTGGATTTGCACTAGTGACATATGCTGTTTGGTTGCTCTTTTAATCATCCTAGAGACTTTTATAACATCAAAGTCTGTTTTCAAGCTCGGTTTTAATTTCTTCCGCAGAGATATTTACCGGGATATCAGGAATTACCACTTTAATATTCCGTACAGTACCAATTGGTAAAATATAACCTTCTATTTGATTATTTTGTAAGTAATTTGTTAATATTCTGTGATCGTCTGCCGTTTCCGGGAAGACGTGAATGAACTCACCGCTAACCCTCGCATGGAACTCACTGTTAGCTAAGTCCTCTAGAATTTCTCTGTAATTATCCAATTTTTTTTAATTGTTACCTGCTTGATTTATATTGTTTTTTCTTGCTGGATTTTCATAGTTAGGTTTTCAGTCTTCTTAAGAGCATTAAATCTATTTTTTTTATATTTACTGGGTCCGGGGTGATGAGTAATGGCCGTTTGGCTGTTTTTCTATTGGGAGGAAAATTAATCTTCAGATTCCGATACATGTTTAGATTTTGTAGAGGGGTTATCAACATTACTATTATTTTCAAAGCCAATATCGAATTCCAAAGAAGTTTGCTTACTTTCGTACCATTCTACTATCCATTGAAGTCTGGGGTGCATTTCACGGAGGAGGGGCAAGTATCCAAGGGTTTCAAGGCTGTGAAGAACGGATATTTTGGCTAAGTCCATGTTGTGGAGCCTTTCTGTGTAGTCGGTAATCGTCTGATCAGTCATCGATTGGTCATCTACGGAGTGGGCCAAAGTCGAGTCCATGTCGTTGTCGTGAGAATCGTTATCTTTAACTATACGTATGTGTATTATCTCTGATTAAGATATTAGTTTTGCTATCCGGCATATCTCAGGAAGCAACAGAGTTCAGTCAAAAACACATCTGTACTCAACCAAGGTTGGGTGCAGACTGAAAAGATAAATATACCGCCTTTGAGTGCACATTAATTTCCTGGAAACTAATCATGATAGTGCCAGGTTGACATGTGCCGTGTGTTTTGAACGTGAGGCGATCTAAAATTGGTCGTTGATAACACTTATGTCGAATTGTGAGTCATCTATTTGTGGACAATCCGTAACCGATTTTGTATTAATTTTAAAATCTTGAAACTGCCGATGAAACTAACACGGAGGAAATAAGTTCGTTGCCTCGTATCTGGAATAGGTGCATATCATATTCCGTTGGTAATAAAAATTCTTGTGATTTCCATAGTTGTAGTAGAGGGGTCTTGTACGGTATTGCACCGTAATCTGTTCTAAAAAAAAAATCACATGTTGTCATATCGGGGTTAAAAATAAAATCCTTTGTGAATGATTGGTTCGCTTGAATAGCTCCAATTTCGCCAGCCTTAGGTGCGTTTCGTGTGCAAGCTGGAGCAAGATAACTTTCGGATGGACGGCTTACTCTTTGTATCAACGATTCAAACAAATAGATTTGAGGCTGGTCATAAGCACCTAAAACAGTTACTTTGACTCCTGTATCAGTATAAGTAGAATCCGTTAGTACTATACGGGAAATTGTGTTGTTCTGAATGTGCGTGACACTAATTTGATATGCCCATGTATGTCAGGTGTTTTTTGATACTTCATACGACCGAAGGAGATCCGGGACATATCAGGTGCGGTAAAAATTGCAGGCTGCACGCGTGAGGATCATACAGCCGACTCCTAATCCACCACTCAAGTAGGAAGATTTTCCGGGATAGTCTTTTCTTTCGGGTGTCTCTGCTTTAAAATGTAGGCCATTTTTCTCAACGTGGTCTTTATCGCAGTGGACTCCTCGTCCGCAGTATTCGTTAAATATGCAGGAGACCTGTGAAATGTGCCTCGCTGTAATTGGTAATGAGTAATAGAAAGGCTTCGTATGGAAAGAGCATATAACAGCATCTAGACCAATTTTCAAAGTGAATAAATGTTGTTCGTCTTTATCCATAAAAAGGTGGCAGGTCTCGAATGAAATAGCGGGTAGAGTGACTACGGCCGTTGAGAATTGATGATATGTTTTTGTGCCATCTTCTAAAGTCTCACATGTTCTCAATCCAGAGTGCATGATTGCTTGAGTGTTGCAATCCGCGTATACACTAGAAATGTGCAAAAAGAGGGAAAAACGTACAATCTGATGAAGTTTAAATCGTGCACCTTGGGCACGATGATACTCTAAGAACTGCATAAACTGATACAAAAATGTTATAAAATGATGAACCTAAATATGATCCTAAAAGAAGTGAAACTCTTGCTAAAAGTTGTAGCATTTTAAACAGTGCATAAATAACAAAATTGTAAAGTTGAAAAGCATATAAAATGGTTTCAAGAACTGTTTTGATAAACCATACAAAGAATGAAATACTAAATGTAAGAAGTAAATAAACAATATATGAAACAAACGTAGGATAGCATTTCACGTGCTTTTAAATGTCCATACATAGATAACATGTTTTAGACTAGCAAATAGTTTTTCCTGTTAAATGAATTGTTCCTTCTACTGTGTCCATTTTTATGTAAATATGACACTCATTGTGCTTT
>JAGEOH010001171.1:2500-5000 GCA_032207245.1 Pardosa pseudoannulata
TTTTGATGTTTATGCGATCAATGAATTTTAATTATTTTATGTGAAATTGGAATCTATGGGGAACTTCGTTGCATGGCTCTCGCGATGTCATCCGGTAAGCGCAACGATGAAGTCAATATCGCTTTAAAACGAATTCTGACGTATCGATATACAACGAGTTGGTTCGAAGATTTAATTATCGAATTCAGATTTTCTGATTAAATCTGCTAAGAAAATAGATGACCTAGTTTAAAAGGATATTTGATCCGTATCGTAAAATTGGAAGCAAGTCAGATTCAGGATAAAACAGTTTAAGTAAGGTAAATTTCGTGCAGAATTATTTTTAATTTTAACCCGTTAACACTGAGCAGCCATTTTGCTTTGCTTTGCAGCACTACGATCTGATGTTCTCCTAATACGAACTAGGGTCTTATGATAGAAAGCTGCTCTACCGGAGTTTACGGGTTCAAATTCCACTGTTGTCATGAATGTTCGTAGCCGTTCCGAATAGGCTTTAAGCAGCACGCACTCCGACTCATTTGCCCTCGCGATCGAAATCACACCGTAGAGCCCAAAACCAAACCTATATTTCTCTTACACGAATGCTGATGAAAACAATTGCACCTACTGCTTAACGTATCCTTTAAAGTATCCGTCTACGTTAAAAACGTCATTTTGTTTCCAAAAATTATAATTTTCGATGCAGTAATTCATGATTTCGAATTCTACAGCTGGCATCGGTGTCAATCGTTCGAAATTTACTTCCACAGTAGCTTCCGATCTCATGTAGCAAACAATTTAACGGTAGTGCTTCAAACTAAAGTAAACATCAGAGGTAGATAGCCTTCCCACAATCCACTTTAAAGTTATATAAGTATTCTATAGAATATATATTTATCAATATATTCTATAAAATATAATTCTTCCCAGTTCTGAGGCATTTGGTTTACTAACATATGGAGTAAATTATTAACGTACTATTTCTAAATTACAAATTTCCTTAATAGTTTTGAGAATTCATTTTCCGTACTGTAGGATGCAATACGGTGTCATTAATAATTCGATTTTAGAATATGTTTGCTTCCCATTGACACGGGAGTAAATAAAATATTAATTTTCAAGAACAGTCGAGAACCGCTTTGAGTTGGAAAATTTAAAATTACGTCATTAATATATAATGTATAACACATGATGACTATCCGATTTATAGATAATAGTGTTACGTAGATGCCGTTTGAAGTCGGGTTTAAATAACCCAGGTTACTTTTAAGGTCATTAAATTGGATTTTCATGAATTATTTAATAATATATGTGGAAATGAATAAGGTTTCTTTAATAGTAGTAAAATTTGTTTGGATAGAATAGTCTGTTAATTCAGACACCGTTTTTGTCTCTTAAAGACAAAATTTAATAAGTGCACTAATATTTTGATTTTCAACCGGTATTTCTCTCTATATAAGACGTATTTGTTGTCTGTTCCCTTATAACTGAAGATCCAGACAACCCAATAACGTGAAATTTGGTAGACGTACACAAAATTACACGGGGAAGGTTCTTAAACAGGTTTCGTTCCATCCCAACCTCACTCTGGTCTCCTCCAGCCAAAAGTAGTGCTGCATGTGCGTGATCAGAGCCAGGGGTACATTTTAGAGAAAACTTTACTAAACAAAAGCGGAAAGTAAACGCAATCCTTCTTTTTTATATTTACTTTACTGCAAGCAAACACTGCAACAAATATCACATTCAGCAAAACTTCGAGGATCAGGACTGGCTTTCTCTCAGAGCCATTCTGGCAAGCAGAAATGATGGGGTTGAGAAGCTCAATGTCACCATTCGGAAGCAGATTCCAGGGCAAGAATAAGCCTACAAGCCAATAGACTGCATCCTTAATGATGATGAAGTACATTATCCCATTGAGTTCTTGAATTCCATACAGACGTCTGATTTGCAAGTCCACAACTTGATTCTGAAAGTGGGTGCTCCAATAAGTCTAATCCGAAATATGGGTGCACCCTGGTTGTGCAGTGGCCAAAGTTTAATTGTGAAAGATCTGATGCCAAATGTCATTCAAACCACAGTACTCACAGAGTGTGGTAAGGTTGAGGACGTCTACATTCCAAGAATACCTATCATTCCCTCAGACAACGCCATACAATTCAAGAGAATACAGTTCCCTTTGAAACTCTGCTTTGCCCTGACAATCAACAAGTCACAAGGCCAGTCTCTTGGGATTGCTGTTATAGACTTGCAGACACCGTGGTTTTCTCGTGGTCAGTTGTATGTGCCCCGCTCCAGAGTGGGCAAGGAGGAAAATCTCTTTGTAGCCACTCCAAATGGAACTGCCAAAAATGTTGTCTATCCCATTGCTTTAAGATAAATGTACCCTTTTATTGCATGCAAATAAACAGTTTTGTACTCTTTTACAGAAAACCTTATTTTAAACCCTAAACAAAGCTGGGTACTTGCCTCTAATTCAAAATATAGCATTATTAACATACTATTTTTAAACAATCCATTCCCA
>JAGEOH010001171.1:10000-25000 GCA_032207245.1 Pardosa pseudoannulata
TTTTTAAGTGCAATTCTCTATGAAAATATAAAAAATTAAATGTAATAACATGTATCTCAAAATGTAAAAACATGAACTAGTTTCTACGTTTAAAGAAACAAGTACACGGATACCTTAATTTGTAACCCATCAATGTTTATTATTCTCGTTTTAGAGACATCTAATAAATAATTCGTAAAATTTTGGTTTACTAGGATAGTATTTTATTTTCGGGGAAGGTAGATGAATTTCCTTGAAACTCCCATCAAAATAGATCCTAGAAACTCTCATCATGTTTCACACTCCCATCAAAATAGATTCGACAGAAATGACTCCGGCATGAAATATTTAACTAAACAGAAAATTAACCAATAATGTATTGTTATATTAACGTTGCGTTAATATAACAATAAAAAGTCCTTGTTAACAAATCCACGATTAGAAGAATAGAGCGTTCAATTTTAACTTGCATATCGAATGTTTTCCCTCGCAGAAAAGACGTTTTCCTAGTGGATGGAATAGGGAACAATGCAATATATATATGCATTGGCGAAATATATTATGTTACAAAGCATTTTTAAAACAAAAGTTTAAGAATTCTAAATATGCCAAGCGATAGGTATTTCATAAAAATTGTAATGAAATTGTTAATATATATTTGATATTTTAAGTAATAAAGTAATTACAGAATTCTAAAAGTTAAGTAAATAGTCATATGTGTATACTTATATGTATGTGTATATGTATGTGTATATGTATATGTATATATATCTGTATATATTTATTTATATATATATATATATATATATATATATATATATATGTATATATATATATATATATATATATTATGTATATATGTATATGTATATATGTATATATATATATATGTATATATATCTGTATATATATATATATATGTATATATATATGTATATATATATATATTTATATATATATATGTGTATAATGTATATGTATATATGTATATGTATATGTATATGTATATGTATATATATATATTTATTTATAAAAGCTAAGTAAATAGTCAGAAGTAGTAAATTTCGAAATACAGCACATTCCTTTTCACATTTATGTATCTCTTGTTCCCGAACGAAATTATACACTAACGGCGCAATTTTGAAGTGTTCGAACTTATGGAAGTTTTCTGTTGTTCACGAAATTTTTTTGTTGTTTATTTTTGTCCTAAATGGCAGGGCAATCTATTCTAAAATTAAATGATTCAAGATATTGTCGTGTATCCAAAAGCATAAAAAAGAAATGGGAAAAATACTACGAAAATTCGTATTTTAAAAATAGTGCGTTAATAATGTTTTGTAAGGGAGACTGGTTAATATTTTTCTCTTTACGGTAGTAAACATATTAAGTGTTAAAATGGATGGAGCAAAAAGTGTTTTTTTAATTTAATGATTCTTTTATGAAAAACTTTGAACTATTCTTTACAAATTTTAGAATTTTTTTCTTTTAAATTCATGCCAAAAGATGGCCAAAAAATTTTTACTCTGCTAAACTGTACAATTCTTTTCTGTTGTTGGGCAAAGATTATTATGATAATTATAAGACAATTATAACATAATTGTATATACGACAATTATAACAAATTATAAGACTGTTTCTGAATTACCTTATCTTTGAACAAAGTTTAACTACGTAATAATTTACTAAGTAGGACTTTTCTCTTCTCTACTAGAATTCATGGGTCCGAATCCCGCTGCCAAATATTCGTAACCGTTAGGAATCGAGTTTATGTATTCTTCTCGTTTAAATTGGAGCTTTTAAGAAAATTATCAAAACTTAAAATGCATTTTACTGAAATTACACTTTTCTCAACTTGCGTGCAGTTTAATAAGAAACTACTGTCTTTATCGATTTCAAATTTTCTCTGTCAATACATTCTATATCTTGGCCTGGTTAGGGTGCTGGCCTTCGGTACCGGAGTTCGTGGGTTTGAATCCCACTGTGACATGGATGTCTGTAACCGTTCGAAATCGGCTTTAAGCTGTAGGTTCCGACCTCATTATACCTCCTGTTGCAAAAAAGTAGACCGTAGCACTCCAAACCAAACAAAACCTTGTAACGTATCTTGTCCCTGTTTCAGGTGACACAATGAGGAAGCGGGTGTTTCTTGATTAACTGATTTATTGACACCTTGCAGCTATAGACACATTTCTATATACACACACAATACAATGACAGTTCACAAGTATGAGATACAATAGAAGTAGGCCTGAGTATAGACGTACACATAAGGTCACTGCTGATAGTTTTGATAACTGACGGAAGAAAACAATGAGTGGTAGTTTCGCGTAATAGTTCTCGGTAGCAATAAGGAAGACAACACATTCAATTAGACGAGGGTATTGGAAGTTGCAGTTAGTATCTTCGAAGAAGATAAAAACAAAGTTAGAATTCCTAGGAGGAATAACCGATCAATTCTGAAGAGGATCGGAATAAAAGAAAACAGAAGGCACAGGGTATCGTTAACAATCTCACAAAGAGATTTATCCCAAGGTGGGATTTTCGCTAAGAAAATTCTCCGATGGTGAGACTGATCAAGACGACCTCCGAATGAGCTGGATGCTAGCTAACTTCTTAAAAAATCTCACCTCGTCTCTTTTTTTAGGGGACTGGCCTCTAAGAAATTGGGCGTCCCCCACGATATCATCATTCGATGATCTGGTGATGATCTCACCTTCAACCAACTGGATGGGTCTGGGCTAGACAATCACCGGCCGCAAACCCGGACATCTCCGGAATTTTGTATCGGCGAAAGATCCAACGTTGCGGCATTCTTTTGAAAACGTGTGGTTCCGACGATCCTCTTTCTGGCTGTCAGTCTGGGAGCCCGGTTGTCTGCCCTGTTGTTTCGCTACTGTAGGTTGGTTGGTTGGTTTTGGAGCGCTACAGTCTACTTTTTGCAACACGAGGGATAATGAGACCGGAACCTACTGCTTAAAGCCGATTCCGAACGGCTACGAACATTCATGCCATAGTGGGATTCGAATCCACGAATTCCGGATCCGAAGGCTAGCACCCTAACCATTCGGCCATTGTTCGGCCGCTACTGTAGGACACAAACGTCTAGACATCGTGCTGTCGGGGTAAACAACACCTTTGTCTCCACATAAGCG
The DNA here is from genome assembly GCA_032207245.1 of Pardosa pseudoannulata. Lineage (NCBI taxonomy): Eukaryota > Metazoa > Arthropoda > Arachnida > Araneae > Lycosidae > Pardosa > Pardosa pseudoannulata. The sequence continues at coordinate 13,132 of JAGEOH010001171.1, forward strand.
AAGTCCATTTCTCAAACATTTTCGAGAAACAGTCTTTGGGAGGAGCCTACAACGGAACCCTCCCTCCTTTTCTCATCGTTGTTCATTTCATTCAATATTCGTAGGATTGGAAATAGAATTTTTTTACATCAATTTAGCCTTTTTGAAAATTTATTCCCCTGGTGTCCTATTTCTGATATCTTTTAAAAAGATTAATAGGATTCCTAATCATTATTGTTTAGGAAAAAGCAAAACTCATTTAGGCAACTGACTTCGTGCTGTTGTAAAACTGCGCATAGCGTATTAGAATAATCTTAAAATTTTAATACCAGCTATCCCTTTTCACTTCATGTAAAAAGTTTTTTTTATTTTTTTGAAAGAAAGTAAATTCATCAAAAGTAATTATAAACAGAGAACAAATTCTGAAAATCTCGTGTATTTACGCTAAAGATTAAACGAAATATAGAGAAAAATATCTGATAAAATCTTCCATTTAAAGCTTCTTAAAGGTGATATGTTTCCTTAAATAACGCAAAATATTCCATTTCGTGACGAATCAAAAAAGTGCATTGTCATTTAAGCTTAAAAATGACCATGTAGCTTGATTGATTTAAAAATGTAAAATATCAAACTCATCTACTATGATTAAGCTTCAAAAGTAGCCCACACTGGAATATTCTGCATTATAAGAGTCTATCGAATAGACGGGACTTACCCGACGAATGAATGACCGGGGTACAGTTTAATGCATTCCTTTGGGGGCTTGACCACAACCCTTCGCATTAAACGGCGAGTCGGCCATTACTGGGATCTGTTTCTGATGCATTTTATCGTTGAGCACGGTTTAACTACGTAATAAATACTCTATTAAACTGCACAATGTTTTTATGGTGTTTTTCAATGAATATTGTAAATAATTATATATATAATATATATATATGAGACAAATATTAATATGACAATTATAACAAAGATAATTATAAGGCTGTCCTGAAGCACTTTATCTTTGAGCACGAAATTTTATATTCGAATGAAAGCGTGTTGTGTAGCTCTTGTAAGCTACACAACACGTTTTTTTTATTTGTTGGCTTCAATCTTAAGCTAGTTTATCTTAGTAGTACATTAAAAGCTTTTTAAAAGGTTTGCGTTGTGTTTCAGATTTAGTTGAACGCTGAAGTTCACCCAGGTTTTATAAAGATGACCAACGTGTTTAAAAAAAATTAAATTTTTTATTTACAATTTTTACAATTCTCTAACTCATTTGATTCCATTTATTTTCGCTTATTGTGACAAATTATCTTTTTACGGTCAGATGGAGGAGCAATTAAAAAATTATTTTTAAAACCGGGATATAAGTGAGGACCTGAAATAATTCCAATTTGGAAACACGTGACACATTTGTAAAAGAGCTCGAATAGGAGAGGTTAGGGGTCTTCAGATGAAAGAAGAGATGTTGCGGATTAAGTTGTCTTTAAACTAGGAGATGGTAATGAGGCTGATTGGCATCCAGGGACTAATCTAGAACGGTAGACCGAATCTCACCGTCTTTGATGACGGACACTTATTCTCGAAGCGGATGACGGCGTATGACTCACAGTACAATTTTTTCAAGTTGTCTTTTTCCGTTCTCCAGAATCATATCCCTTTTTCACTTAATTTTTACTCTTATTTTATCTCCTGTTCTATGACGACCGAATGGTAAAGCGCTGCTCTTCGGTAGCAGAGTTCCCGTGTTCGAATGTCACTGCTAACAGGACTGTTCGTAGCCTTTCAGAATTGGATTTTAGTAGCAGGTATCTGTTTCATTACTCCTCTTGTAAAACTGTAGACCGTAGCGCTCCAAATCCAACTGTTTCATGACTCACCCTCCTCTCCCATACTTGACTATCAGGACTTCTTAAATAATTCTATTGATTGGGTGACACCCCTCGACCTCCGATTGGACCAAGGTTTCCTGCAAATACCACCTCCTTCACCTCCCATGTTCATAACCCTCTAGGGTGATACCTAAAATCCCCGCATATACCCGTAAATAATTGCATAAAGGCTTTTCACCCTCCTTTCAAACTCGGCGATGTTCTTTTTATCAGTCTGGGTTCCCATCTCAGACTGTAATTGACTCAATAAATTTATATTTTATATCAGAAGCCCTTATATATGCCCTTAAGGTTTTTACAGAGTAATCTTAAAACTTTCGTTTCCGTAATTTAATTGAAATTTTATTTATGTTTTAAGAGATCTAAATCACCTGATTACACCTTTTAGAAAAATTCGATTAGTGTACAAATAAATGTAAAAAAAATCTGCGAAATACTCTAAGACTGTTTTTCCTCTCTAATAACATCGACCGGAATGCGTAGGTCATAATGACCTCGTAAGAAAGGAGAAATAATTGGCGGCTCATTATTTCGGAAGGTAAGAAGTAATGGTCGATGCCGCTACAGAAACTAAAGGATAATTGGCGATTTATTAAATGTGGAATGAAATTGAAATAGCGAATTAGAGACAACCGCAGTCCATGTTTTGCTCCTCTGAGGAATCGTCGAATCTGTTGAAAATGAGGAATGGATGATGTGTGACGTAGTTAGAATTTTTAATCGGGCAGAGTCTAAAGCAGGGATGGTTTGGTTTGGAGTGCTACGGTCTACTTTTTGCAACACGAGGGCTAATGAGACTGGGACCTACAGCTTAAAGCCGATTCCGAACGGTTACGAACATCCATGCCACAGTGGGATTCGAACCACGAACTCCGGCACCGAAGACCAGCATCCTAACCAATCGACCATAGTTCGGCTAAAGCAGGGATGGACAACCTTTTTCGTCCGCGGGCCAAAAATCGCAAAAAAATTAGTTTGGCGGGCCAAGATAAATCTTTCTAAAATTTTTAAAACAATATACAAGATTTAAAAACGATATAACAGATCACTGTACTTTTTATTAAAACTTTGAGCCCCCTCCAAAAAATTATCTTCGCTACGTCACTAGGACTTATCTATGTATAAATATGTATAAATAAAAAAAATATAGATGGACGTATAACACTTGATCCAAATAATGACGTAGCTGTCACTGTCCAATGATAAAACAGTAAATAACCGAAGATATTTGAAAACTTGGGGGGATGACTCTTCTTTAAAAAAAAACAAGCAAAAAATCGTTTTATGAAAACATTTAGAAATCTCAACACTTTTTTAACTGTATGCAGTTAAAAAGTGATAGGCGTTAACGGTTTAGAACACATTTCGGAACCGGACGGGAGAGTAGATTGTGGGGATAAGTTTGTTCGAAACGGTGTCCATCTGTACTCGAACGGGCTGGAGGGAACATCTTTTCTCCGAAGAACTTGTGCCAAGGTCGTTCGCCTGTTTTCTATTTCTCGTGACGTTTTTAATACTGGATGATGGATCCGATTTTTTCCCTCATTGATTTTATTTTGGCCTCTTAGTCACTTTTTCGAACTCGCGGAGATAACTAATATAAATGATCCCCAAGGATTACGAGTCATATGCTGCAAATTCGAACCTATCACAATTTTGAAGCCACTTTCGACTTTGGGTGCATTCATCAATGTTATTCTGAAAGACGACGAAAAAAATATAACCCGATTCGTAGGTGAAAAAAAAACATAGAATATTCGAAAGAAAAAATTCGGAAACGAGCTTTCGAGGAACTAAGAGAGGTTTATTTTTTTCCCATCCATAAATTCTAGTTTCCTTCCTTCTAGATAATTTTTTTAATGGAGAACTATTTCGCTAAAATCAATAGAAAGCTAAATTTAATGTTTTAGTGTGGTGTTTCTTATTTTTCTTTAAAAAAATTAGGGACAATAAATAATTAAAAATAATCTTTGATTTTCTCTTAAAAGAAATTGCGTGTTCTAGTAATTAAAGAACTTAAGTAAAAATTTATAAACTATAATAAATTCTGCTTTTCGGTAAAAGTAATATAACACTTACTGCAAATATAAAATTCTGATTGGCTTAACGTGAGTGTAAGCAATAAAATATATCCTGTTTATGAAATATATTCCTGATTCCAATACTTTACTGTCATAAATAATTCTGTCTTATGTATTTTTCTACAAAAATGAATATTATTTATAACAAAAAAATAGAGAAATATAGAGAGTTATAGAAAAATTGGTAAAAAGTTTCTGTATGAACACTGTAATGTGGTGATATAGTGAAATTGCGTGAGGAGTTTCTGTATGAACACTGTAATGTGCTGATATAGTAAAATTGCATAAGGAAAAATTTCTTGTGTGCGCATTATTCTTTAAGAATTATAATTTAGCAAGATTCATTGAAACGTTTTTTATCTGTACTGCCTCAGTAGTTTCATGAACGTACAACTACTGAAAAAGGTCAAATAGTAGATTGTTTTTGTGGAAATAGAAGGGAGGGAGGAACCACCTTTTAACATTCTGATAAGAACTCGGAAAACTGCTTTCGACGTTCCATTCTCCGTGAAATTCCATTGGATAAAGATCCGATTCCTAGATTTCTTGAAGTAGAAAATGGATAAGAGATTGTAATCACCCTGAATATTGTTTTCAAAGGCTGCATGTTTGGCGCACGAGAAAATAAATTTAATAATGGATTCTTTTCATTTATTTTGCACGAATACCCCCGATGTTTTCCCTTTTTAGGATTCATTTTAGACTAATATGACGTTGAAGTCCCGATTTAACAAATTAAAGAAATATCAGATGCGGATTTCTATATAAGCTTATTAAATAATACTTCTTCTTTTGTATACTTTGACTGTTTGACGAATCATTCGAAATGCCACTTGACTATTCCCTGAAGCGTTAGTGTCTGTCATAGAGATTTTTCGTTGTAGATATTCCATTATTGTTACCAAAAACACAGATCCCATTCCTTGTAATTAAACTTTTAATCGTAATTTAATCTTCGTTACTTGATGTCGTTTTATTTTTCATGGCTGAAGCCCATGTGAGAGCAGGTTAGTTAGTAAATTTGAAATTGTTTTTTGTATGCTCCGTGGTTTCTTTTTTTCATTATGTGAATAATTGTAAAGTTTAAGATCAAAAGGGAGTATAAAAGGGACACTTTAAGTTTAGCTTTTCCTGTTTTGTGGGCTGGTGATGCCTGTTGATTTTTTGCTTCGTCGATATAGTTTTTTTTTTCCCATCAGTAAGTTACATAAATAAGTCCCTTGACAGAATGTTTAATTTCTCACTTAGTTTTGTATTATCACGCAACTGTTTCGGATGTTCTGTTTAACTGTTTTTTATTGATCTTGTTTTGAGTAAGAACAAAATAACTTTGATGATTTTTATATTTTCGTGTCACTTCTTTAAAGAAACTCAGTCTTTGGTGAGGCCATGCTACTGTGCTAAACATCAGTCGAAACTTTGCTGATCGTTACTAACCAAACAATTATAAACCGATATTTTCCAAGATTACAATGAATTGACGAGGAAGCAAGTAAAAATTAAAAACTATTATCTGAAAGTAATGTATTTTTATTTTTGACTTTTAAAATGCGAACATGTTTTCTTTAGTATAACGCATTTTTCAACTGAAGCTGAACGATAGACAATTCGGTATGGTGTTGCTTTTCTGTACCCGATTTCGTGGGTTCGAATCCCGCTGCTTTCACGAATATTCGTAGTCATTAGGAATTGGCTTTGAGCAGTAGGACCGGGTCGCATTAGCTCTCATTTAACAAAAACGTAGACCGTAGGGCTCTCAACCAAACCGCTGCTGGCATGGATATTCGTAGACGTTCGAATACAGTACATTCCTTTTTACTTTCATATATGTTGTTCCCGAACGAAATTCTACATTGACGATGCAATTTTGAAGTGTTCGAACTTACGGCAGTTCTCGGTTGTTTACGAAAATTATTATTTTTTGTTGTTCATTTCTGTCTAAATGGGAGGGAAACCGATTCTAAAATTAAACGATTCTGGATACAGCCGTGTATCAAGAGTATAAAAAATGAAAAGGTAAAAATACTACGAAAATTCGTAATTTAAAAATAGTGCGTTAATAATGCTTTGTAATGAGACTGGTTAACCCTCTCTCTGCGTATATTTTTTTTTATCAAAATAGGTTCAAAAATTGCGTATTTTTTATTACATATTTGAAATCTATATACATTTTAGAGTTAAAATATACAAAATAATTTTGCAGAAGAGTTTTTTTTTAATATAGAATTAGGTCCTAAATAAAAGGTGTTCAGAATAATGAAATTGAAGAATAATGATATAAAAGCTAAATTTTGAAAATTAATCTTGGTTAAATTATCATTTATTTTATAAAATATAAAAGTAAAACATATATACCAATTAAAAATGCAAAAGACTTAAAAAACATTTATTAGAAATGAAGTCTCGCATGATAAATTTCGAAAAAAGGCTCGATGCAAAGTCCTACCCAATCCTTGCACCAAATTCGCGTTTCTTTTCGAAGTTTTTGTTCCATCTTCAGTTTTTTTTAAAAACAGATAGCACGCTATCTACGAGGCTCTTTCTTGGTGGGATTTGTGTGTAAATGGCTTGCAAAGTGTCGACCAGTTAGTCTCATGTGTCTATTACTGTCATGTACTGTTGGTCTCTTTTACTATTATTTGCAACATAACATCGTCAAAATAAAGTTCAAAATAGTCCAAAATGGTTGCATTATTTTCCAAAGTGAAATTTAGTCTGGGATTTCCAATGAAAGAAAATGAAGCAGGAGCTGGTGGAATATTTTGCTTATCAATTTTGCACCACTGCCGAACATTTTGAATAGAAAATTAATTTTCAGATTCATCACTATCCGCAGAGAAATTCAAGAAATTCTCATCCGTTTCGCTATAACTATCTTCAATATACTTGAAATCAGAGTCAAAAGTGCTATTATGTCGGATATATCGTCAGGAGTATAGGTTATATCACTCGCGAAACGCTTCCTGCCAAACGTCTTTCAGCTATTAAAAGAGCGCTCAAAACGCTACAAAAATTTCTCTTATATTTCGCAGAAATGTGAACAGTTAAAGCCATCTGCTAGTTTACAGCTAAATAAACAATGAAAAATCACAGTAAAGCCAAAATGAAAGAATAAACGGGGAAAGAGCGGGCTCCACAGTTAAATAGACGGCTAAACTGTATGCCCGTGGAAATCGCGGAATGCGCAGAGAGAGGGTTAAGAATTTTTTCGTTACGGTAGTCAACATATTAAGTGCTAAAATGGATGAAGCAAATTCTATATTTTTGCCTTTAATGATTCTTCTATGAAAAACTTTTAACTAATATTTACATATTTTAGAATTTTTTTTCTTAAATTCATGCCATAAGGTGGCCAAATAAGTAGGGCGTTTCTCTTCGCTACTAGAATTCATGGGTCCGAATCCCGGTGCTGAATGTTCGTTAGAAATCGAGTTTAAGTACTCTGCTAATTTAAATCGGAGATTTTAAGTAGTAAAATGAGGTCCCATTAGCCCTCGCGTAGCAAACATGTAGACCGTAGAGCTAGAAATCAATTAAATAACCAACAAAACTGCATCTGGTTAGTCGATATGAATCTGTTGTATTGTTGTAGACATGAAAAATTATCATATGGAGGTATCCAACAGCGTGGATATCCGTTATATTGAGTTCCGTTATACAGAGAGCAAATTACAATGAAAGATTGAAGTGCACAGCTGGATGTTACAACAGTCTTAAATAGAAAATTTTCACTTTGAGAATGTAAAACCTGGGTAGGGAAATGTAGAAATAAAGGCAAAACTTACCTAAGCAAACATTTAATTTTGTACTAATTTCTACAGATTATCGTTTTTAAAATATTATACCTAAATAGAAGCTTATGTTGTAAGCTTATCGGGGAGAAGGAGTTCGAAACTGAATTTGTCGTTCGAAACAATAGTAGACGTGGGATAACTGCATAATATGAAGAAAAAATACTGCTCGGTTATATTTTACACGAATGGCGAAATTTTGTCACAGTACAGTAGGTAATATCACAAACAATTTAACATTACAGTATGCAAAATCATACAGATGTCTTTTAAGCTATTTTTTTTTCGTTTGCTAATAAGTAATGTAAAACCAGGCGTGCAGAATTAAGGCAATACAAAATCTTATTTTGATTGACACTGTCAACGCAAACGTTCATTTCAAAAGTAAGTTATTGACCGCTTGGTGTGGAGATTACAGTAAATCACGTGATTTGGTGATTTGCATGTTTGTTTACATGTCGTTGCTTGCTTTTGAATATTACTATGCTCTCTAACAATCGTGTTTATTTTATTGTCCTCGCAAATGAATCGAGTTTGTTCAGTTTTGGAATGTAATTCTTATAATACAGAAGTTCGTCTGCAGTTTCAGCAAACGATTTTGTAATTCTTTTTTTCTCGTTTGCATTTTGAGAAAAAAAAATTAACTTCAGAATAATCGTCTGCTATTGGTATCTTTTGTATAAAATAAGGCGATTTCACGCAGTAGGGTAAATTCTCAAATTATGACAATTCTGGCTTTAGTTTCAAACGGAAGGGCAGTTTATTGTTTGTGTATTGGCTGTTGTAAACATGAGAATGAATGGGAAGGGCATTATAGTAGTTCGTGACGTTGCGACAAATTGCCTTATATAAAATAAATTTTTTTTTTAAAATATATATTGAAATACGAGTGGATCGGGACAGCTCCTATGCTACAAAAGTTTCAAGTAAAAATTACGAGGTTCACTGCCGCCATCTATTATCTAATATATAAACTAAAACTATTCCAGTAATCTTGTATGAACTTGAAAAGATTTTGCTCCATTTATAAACATCATTTTATTAACATTTTAGATAATTTTTCAAATTAATTTTATTTTTAATTCTTGTTATTTTTGTTGCTTTGTTAGTAAATTCTTTGTTATCATGTGACAGTAAATAGTCTGACTTAGACATGAAAAGAATGACTCATTAAAATGTCACTGAATATACTAATTTAAAAGCTTGTATTATTTTTTTCAATTAATACTCATCATCTTAAATTTTTCTAAACCTTCCAAAAGTATGAAACAATTATTTCGCCTAGTAAATTAAGTGTTAAAAGTACATTGTATCTAAACTAAAAATATTCTATTTCAAATTTAACTACTTATTAAAAGCAAATAAAATTGAATTGTGTGCAAATACTTTTTTAAAGCTGGGGAAAAAATTTACAATTATCTCTTTTAGTTTGGTTGAATTTCAACATCAAATTAAATTTTCTAAAAGAAATAATAATTTAATATTCCTATATGTGTACACTTTTGGGAGGAATAGTAAAATTTAAGATTATAAGTATTCTTTTATAGGAAAATGTAAGTTCCTGAAACTTTATGTTCAGTATTTTTGCTGAGCAATTTTTTATCTCTATAAATTAGGCTGTTTACCATGCATTATGGACGGCATGATTTATGAAGAAAGTTTATAATGGCAAAAAAATAATTTTAAAAATTTAAAATAGCAAAAACTAACGAAGATAATAATAAAACATAACAATTAAATTAACAAAAAAAAATAGAAAATTATTTTTTTAAATTATCAAAAACCTAAATAAAATATTAGAAAGGGTACAAACACTGGCCGAGCTCATTTCATGGAGAAAATTAATGTTAAAAACTTAAAACAACAAAAACTAACGAAAATGATGATAAAAATTAACAATTAAAAGAACAAAATATAACAGAAAAAGAAATAGAAAATTGATTAAAAATATTAAAGAAAACATAAATAAATATTAGAAATGATGCAAAAAACATTGAAAATCATACTCGGTTATTGAATAGTTTTAGTTTATATGCTAGTCGATAGATGGAGCCAGTGAACCAAGTTTTTTCTTTTAGAGCTTTGCAGAATAGGAGCTGTCCCGATCCACCCATCCTGCAATGGCTCGAAGGTTACGCCTTGCACTTTTCCAGGATATATATTGGTATCAACAAAATATAAAGTGGTGTACAAATTGAAGTTTTAGAATATAAAAAAAAATTGTATTTGTAATATATTAAATTTGAACATCAAACGCATTGAATTAAATTTGAACATTAAACCTTTAAATATTCTATTTTTTAAGGTAATATATCCTCTTAAAGTTAAAAAACTTAATTTGTAACTTTCGCTAAACTTTATTAACAAAATGTAATTCACGTGATTTTCACTTTCATATTTTAGAATGATGTATAGTGTAAATTTAAAGCAAATATATATATATATATATATATATATACATATGTATCCTTCTTATAGCCTTGAGCTGCGGTTGCGGTTATCCCGCTAAATGGAATCTAATACACGCACTACTTACTTTATTCATCCAACTGAAATATAAAAACCTCTTAACTGTTCTCTAAACTGTTAAAATAAGTTCCATAATGTGTGCAAAGGTATGGTTAAATGACCTGTAAACGGAACCTTAATACGACTTAAGTTTTAACTTCGAGGTTACAGCGCAGAATAAATTTCAAAATCTATTATTTTTATTTGCGCAAAAAATGTTAAATAAACGTAAGAAAATTTTAAAAGTAAAGCGTTTGTGAAGAAGCTCGGATTGTGAATGCTATTAAATACACAAATAATAATAAGGTGTCAGTTAAAAAAAGCATTTTCATAAACAATAACTTTTGTTCTCTATTTTTATGTAGTTTATTATATTGAACTTACTTTGTTCCTAAAAGATAAGAAGTTTTTATATAAAGTGAAAAGTGCCTAGTTTCGAAAATTTAAAAATATTTCTCCCACGCTGTACATAGACATTCAACAACACAAAGTATGTTTGAGTAATAATTTTTGCAAACAATAATCACTACTGAACCTATTTAAAATTTTAAAAAGTATCAAAAATAGGATATCAGGGGATTAAGTATTCAAAATTTCTAAAACGGTATTGCAGAATTCCATTTCAAGCACTATAAACATTAAATACAATAAATAAACAACGGAAAAAGTAGATAAGTTTCATCGTAGGTCTATCACGTATTTACTACATTTACTATTTTTCATGTAAATTTTGAATCTATATATTGTAAGTTTATAATGTATTTATTCTGAAAATTTTAAATCAATACTTTGTATGTCTATAATGCATTTACTCTGAATATTTTGAATCAATACTTCGTAAGTCTATAATGTATTTATTCTGAAAATTTTGAATGAATACTATAATGTATTACTATATACTATAATGTCCATAATGTATTTATTCGGAAAATTTTGAATGAATACATTGTAAGTCTATAATGTATTTATTCTGAAAATTTTGAATCAATACCTTATAAGTCTATAAAGAATTTACTCTGAATATTTTGAATCAATTCTTCGTAAGTCTACAATGTATTTATTCGGAAAATTTTGAATGAATACATTGTAAGCCTATAATGTATTTATTCCAAAAATTTTGAATCAATACTTCGTAAGTCTATAATGTATTTATTCTGAAAATTTTAGGTCAATACTTTGTAAGTCTATAATGCATTTACTCTGAATATTTTAAATCAATACTTCGTAAATGTATAATGCATTTATTCTGAAAATTCTGAATCAATACATTGTAAGTCTATAAAGAATTTATTCTGAAAATTTTGAATCAATACTTTGTAAATCTATAATGCGTTTACTCTGAAAATTTTTAATCAATACTTCGTAAGTCATTTATTCTTAAAATCTTGAATCAACACATTATAAGTCTATAAAGAATTTACTCTGAAAATTTTGAAACAATACTTCCTAAGTCTATAATGTATTTATTCTGAAAATTTTGAATCAATACATCGTATATGTATAAAGAATTTACCCTGAATCAATATGAGAAATAGTTTTTTATTTACAGTGCTTGTAAGTTCAAAAACGGAAATTTTTAGTAAAATGTGTTTAAAGTTTTATAGTTTCCTAAAAACCTATGATATTAAATGCA
>JAGEOH010001172.1:0-5000 GCA_032207245.1 Pardosa pseudoannulata
GGCTGTAAACTTCTCAAACTTCTCCAATTTTAAGAACCGCGTAGGTGGAACATCGTTCGCACCCCGAGACATCTCTTAGCACGTTTCGCCAGTAAAACATAAAAGTCAGCATAAAATTTCTCCATTTTATGTTGACTTTTCTAGATTACTGCCATCGGCATGTGGCTAATAATATTTTTACTTTACGGCTGTTGACAATGTTTGATCTGTGCTAACCCTATCTGAAGGTTGCACTTTTTCCTAAATTTAAGCGTAATAAACTAAACACATTTAAAAAGTACTATTTTTTAGCAATTTGTCCATTGCGAAGTACTTTTTTTAGAAGACGAATCGATTCGTTACAGATGTAGAATTGCTATGTTCTCGTGATCATAACACGCTTAAGATTTATTGTAAATTTATTTTTCAATATTTGTGTTTTTCAAAAATTTTGCAAATATTTTTTTAAAATAAATATTTTCTTTTCGTTGTTTTCTACTTAAACCATTTCGTTTATTTTTCCCGATTGGGTGGTTTGTTTTGTGGCGAAGGAGGGCTTATACTACATCTGTTCCATAGATCTTTAGATATGAAATCTCCCGCTTTAGGTGCACAAAAAGTCCCCCAAATTCTTGGCTTATGCACAGAAATATACGGTATTTATCATTGCATGAATGAATGTACGAAGTCTTTGGCCCAAAATGAAAAAAAAAATGTTCAGTGCAAAATTAAGAAATGATCAGGAATGAATTCGGGGAATAAGAATGGTCCGTCCAGTGTAGTTAAACATGGTGAGAAGAAAGAATCGTTTTTCCGATCATCAGAAAGAGTGTAGAGTAGTTATTCTGCGCTTTCTTCTTCAGCCATATTGAAGTGCCACTTGATCTCAGGAAGATGTCAGTAAAAATATATTTGTACTTAGATAGTAGGTGACGTAGTGTGTCGTGATTAACGCCACGGGGACTTTTAAACATGAATACACGTAATAAACGTACGCTCCAGGATTTGGTGCAGATACTAACAATCATAATAATTAGAGGAGAAAAATGCAATGTTGAAGTTCAGGTAAAGTGAAGTAGATCGTTTATTAAATGCTATCCTATTGCAGTCGAGATATGTCACAGGCGACTTCTACGTCATAAAGACGTCTGAAAATCGTCAGAATGACTTCAGGAGTCGCCAAAGAAGGGAATTTATGTTACTAAATTCCCATCTTTGGCGATTTCTGACGTCACTATGACGCGAAAGTCGCCCGTGTCATATCTCGACTGCAATAGGGTAGCGCCGAACGCTGGCCGATTGGTTAGGGCACTGATCGTCGGTACCGGAGTTCGTGGGTTCGAATCCCACTATAGCATGGATGCTCGTAGCCGTTCGGAATCGGCTTTAAGCAGTAGGTCCCGGTCTCATTAGCCCTCGTGTACAAAACAATAGACCGTAGCGCTCCAAACCAAACAAACAAACAAGCAATAGGGTAGCACCCTGAGAGTATATTTTCGCTCTTTACAACCAAATAAGATGTAAAGGACAATAGAAACGATAATAAAGTTTTTTTGTTTAAAAATATTTTAGCCTACACACAAGGGAGAATAAATGAATTACCGTAATTTATAATCTTTCACGCATTCGACGATAGAAGGATAACTACTAAATTTATTCCAAATAATAGCTGCACCAGGATGGCGAGGATGTTAACCGTGGTCTGATACTCTAACCGATTTCGATCTGTATTTAAACCTGACAGAAGGATCTACGATATTTGACTTCTTCCAAGAGATCAAGGCACATGAATTAAGTACCTCATACACAGCTAAGAGTCTTTTCGAACAGTGAGTGTCAACCGACAAGTATCGCGGCATTTCTCTCCATGAGGATGGAGGATGGACTCTTCCTGTCTACTCCGGGCTTTGCCAAGTCCAGAACCACAGTTTCCTTCTCGAGTCCCTGGTGCTGAGCTTGTTGCTGCCTGTGGACTCTCATGCAGGACGATTCTTCGTGCTTGTAGAGGTAGCTTTTGAGGGCGAAGGCCTTGCCGCACCGCTGGCACACGTAGGGCTTGCTGCTGGAGTGCGTCTGTATGTGAGCTCTCAGGTTGGACTTGTCCGCGAATGCCTTGCGACAGACGGGGCAGGTGAAGGGCTTTTCGCCCGTGTGGGTTCGTATGTGCCCCTGCAGCAGCCACGGTCTGCTGAAGCACTTCCCGCAGTAGGGGCACTGGCAGCCCTGGCTATGCGTCCTCACGTGCATGCTGTAGGCCGGCATCGACACGTACACTTTGTCGCAGTGCGGGCACTTTCGGGCCTTCTTGTCGGTGACGCTGCGGTGGGTCTGCCTGTGCCTCGCCAGGTTGCTCGAGGTGCTGTACCTCTTGCCGCACTCGCCGCAGATGTGGTTGTCCTGCGGGTTGCCGACGTACGTGGGCGAGCCCCGGCCGGGGCTGCTGTCCGGGGACATCACGGAGGCGGGCGGTTGCTGCATCAGCTGACGGATGACCGTCACCAGGGCGGATGTGGTGGTGGCGTTCTGACCGCCCGGCCGGAAGAGGGGCGACGAAGGGCTGATGCTGACTGCGCTGTACGGCGTGGGAGGAGGCGTGATGTGGTCGCCGGAGTGGTAAATCTGAAACCAGAGGAAGAATATTTTTAACCGAAAAATCAGTACACATCAGACCACGAAAACACTGTCTCTTCATCAACAATAGTACTATATTACTAAGAACCGTTATAGAACCAGAAATTTCTGTCCAATAAAATTTAAATTTGAAAATCATAAGGGGTGTGGCATTATTTGTGTGCGCGCATGAAAACAGCACGTCTGGAAAGCGCAGCCAAATTGGATATGATGAAGAACATTTAATTGTGAAATACTTCTCGCTTTATCTTTCCTACTTTTTCTCTTACTTTATCCTTTCCTCAAGATAAATCTTTTGTACTAAATATAGAAAAAACATGAAAGAAAAGCGAGCAAGATTAAGACGACAAACAGCTGATTCCTAGCTACAATCGTCCTATCTCTTCAAGTACAAAAATGGGTTGTAATTAGTTTCGAAACGAATTTTCGTTTCAGCAATAAACATAACATGAGAACCGAGACGATTCTTACCGTGAGTCCGATGGACCGACTGTCATCGATCGACGGACTGCTCTGGAGCGACCTGGACTCATGGGCGGGCGAATGGGGACTTGTCGGCTTTAGAGATTCGAATCCGATGGAATCTGTCTCGCTGTCGCAAGGTGTCATTTGAAATAATTTTTTCTGCTGACACTGCACTGTTTTCTACAAGGAAGGAAAACTTGAAAATTAGAATACAAATTCTGTAATTTGATCATCGATATTTAGCAGTTACACACTTTTTCAGTCACGGATTCGTAATATATGTACGTTGTGTGATAAACAAAATTATAAGATCTAAAAAATTCTAAAAAAATATACTAAAAATACAGCAATTCAGATTTATATAAAATCCTATTGTTTCATTTGAAATAATTTTTTTACATTATAAAATACCAAGGATTTAATACACTGATTATTTTTATTTACAGTTAGTAACATTAATAACTAAAAAATCTAAAATAACTAGTATATCAAAAAATGAATAACAAATTACAAAAAATAAAAATATAAATCAAATATGTAAAATAAATATAATATTTATTTATTTATATATTTTATATTTATAAATCAATATAAAATAAATTTATTTATAAGGATTTAATAAATAAATAAATAAATAACAAAAATATTAAATTTATGAATTTGATTACCCATCAATATATTAATATTACATCAACGATAAAGGTTGTAATAACAATCAATGATAACACGTACTGATAAGCGGATATTATAGAAAATAATTTATCTTCTCCCATAGCTTCAGGATTGAATACCATTATGAAAATGTGTGATAATAAATGTTCGACAGGAAGGACAGGTAAAGTAAAAAAAAAGCACTTTCAGATAATTTCCTATAAAAAAGAAACATAAAAAAGAACTTTTAAAATTTCTTTCCACATTAAAAAATAAAAAGTTTTGAAGCGCGTTCAAGCATTTTATGAACACTGTCGAACTGTCACTGCATGTACGGAAAAAAACCGATACACACATAAACAACTATAAATGTATCAGTAGTTTATCTCAGACATATTTGGTCGAATGGGTAGGGTGCCGATCTTCGGTACCGAAGTTCGTGGGTTCGAATCTCACCGAGGTACGGATGTTCGTAGCCTTCCGGAATCAGCTTTAAGCAGGTTCCGGTCTCGTTGGCCTCGTGTTGCCAAAAAAAAGTAGACCGCAGTTTTACAAACCAAACGTATTTCCAAAAAATATTCGAAAAGGGAAGTTACCAGCGAATTTCAATTGATAATTAGATAGATTAATAAAAGTTGGAGCACTACGGTCTACTTTTTTCGGCTACACTATGGCTAATGAGACGGGTCCAGATTGTTTAAATCCGGTTCCGTACGGTTACGAACAGGCATGCCAGCCGTGTGACTCGAACCCGCAGACTACGGTACCGACGGGCAGCGCACTACCCGTTCGAATGTCGTATCGCATAAAAATTATGAATGTACTACAGTCCATTTTGAGGTGAAAAAAAAATGATATCGTGAAGTGGTGTTTTTTCCACCTGTTGGGTATTTTCGGGTCAAGCCCCCTTTGGCAAACATTCGTCGCTAGTCAAACCCGTTTGGCTCGAGTCAAAGCTAAGGTACTTTTTGCGATGATTGTCTTTTCATTAACAACATCGCAGCCGTCTCCAATGGCGGCTGGAAAAGCTTAAATAGATGTTTACGTCTCGAGTTTTGGCGCTCTTCCCAACCCACCTGAGCGGAAGGATCGCCGACTCGACTCGAAGTCCATTTTTCGATTCCGAATCCTGCTTCCAAGGAAGTTCAGAATTCCATTTTGAATGGGACGCTGATAGTGGCGAGAAACGAAATAGATTGTTTGAGTAGGAGTCATTGAGTTTTATCGAATTAGAATGAGCTTTTGACGGGAGTGTCCTTCTCTACAGAAAATTG